>JAYRBW010077495.1:0-24542 GCA_036023295.1 Invenusta paracnida | reverse complement strand
TAATATATATAATATAATATATAATATATATTTTATAATAAATTCTTATAATAAATTCTTTTATAAATATTCTTTTCATACTGTCAATCTCTTTATTTAATATCGACGATTTCCGCATTTGTCCTCAGTATAATCCCACCTCCCTTGATATCTACCAAACTGCAGCTATTACCAGAAGCGCTTCGACGAATTTAGCGCGACAGTTGCTGATCGCTGCACCATGAACCTGCAACGTTTTCTTATGAATAGGAACGCGGACGGAACCCTGGCTTCCAACTTTGATCGAGATCTTGTGGAGGTGCTCCGCGAGCTCAACTACCTTCAGAGCTTAGGAGAGAAGACCGAGCTACCCGCGTCGGCCAATGCGGTGTTCGAGCGACGGGAGATCCTTCGTCAGTATCGCATCATGCTTGACCAGATCGTGGACATGTACAATTATGTGCGACAGCAGACACTGATGGTGGAGTATCCGCTTATCCGGAGTGAGGTGGAGAGCTTCGATATTAAAATTGAGGACGCGCTGACCAAGTTGACTTGGGAGAATGGTGGGTGGGGATGACATACGGGAGTTAATGGAACAAATACATATTGTTTATATATGTTGCCTAACATTTATAAATGTTAAAAAGAATAAATGTGTACTTAATTAAGGTCATAAATATACTAAAAACGTTGTTAAATTTTAATGAACATCTTATTAATATGTATAGCCTTTTAGCAATGCAAACTATTTAAGAAATCTAATTAACTTGTGAGATTTTGCTAAATTTATAAAATGACTTTTGAATGTGTTTAAGATAAGAATATTAACCAAGTTTGTAGATTTTATATACTGATATATACATAAGTACATTACGTTTTATTTTTGTGTTAAGACAGTAATTGATGATTTTTGTATCAAGGGGTAAATTAATATAATGGTGACATAATGTATAATAATTGGTAAATTATCTAAAAATATATATTAGTAAATATATTCCAGTTTTCACTTAACAATTAAAAGATGAACAATAAATTTTAACTCGAGGATTTCCTTCAATTCTCAAAGAGCTCCAACATGAAAATAATTATATAAAATATATGGTGTGTAAAGTCATTTGTTTTTTAAAAAAGATTTGTATTATTTTTATTAACTTAAAAGTCATTTTGAGGAGCGCGCCACATCAATTTGAAGGGACTCCTTGAGTTAGGACGGTTTTAGCATTCTATCCTAAACATTTTATGACTGGTCTTCAAAGAAATCTTAATTAATCAAATCGGTCATTGTGCAGAGGTGAGCGACTATGTGAAGGATTGTCTGACGACGATTACTGACCTGAAGACGCGGGTAGTGAAAGCGCAAGAGAACCTCAAGAAGATCGGCGAGTTGTGTTCGGCGTGGAACACGAGTCCGCTGTTTGTGCGCAAGGAGAGGAAGCACGACTGCACACTCAATCTGGAAGACCGGGATAACAATCGGGAAAATAGATATCGTGATGTGAAACAGGCGGGTGTGCAGATCAAACAGCTGCTAGAGGTGGGTTGTAAATTATAGGTCTCTTACTACGGAAATACGCCAGAACATCTAGTTTTATGAGACGCTGCCATGTTATAGCTAAAATAGCTAGTATCTAAAAATAGTTTATGACTAAATAGCTAAAAATAAAAGCTATATGGCTAACAGATAAAAGTTAACTCTAACTAGTGTTCTATGGTGCTTTCTTTTCTTTGCTTTCTGCGAATGTATTTGCATTCGATCATGTTTTTCATATTTTAAGTCATAAGTCACAAACCTTATGAATATAATTCTAGAATATCAAGATTTGCTATTAAGAATATTAATAAAAACAATGTCAAGCTAAATTTTACTTATTGAAAGACCTATAATTAGAAATAATTAGAAATGTGTACCCATAAGACGCGTAGATAGTAGATGTATGTTTACTATTAGTAAAAATTATAATACAAGTAAGTCATTTCATCAGTAAATCTTTTGCAACTTGTGTTGGGTGTTTTGGACCATAGTTTTTTAAAATACACCCCCTTCCTTTCACTGAATTCATAGGAGAATTTGACTCACTTCATGGTTTCGAATCCGGATTCGTCTCATTGGTTAGCTTATGTGGATCACGTGGAGGACATTGTATTGGATGGACTCCAGGATGCCTGCACGTGTAGTCTCAACTATCTAATGAAGCATACCGAGAAGACCAAAGTGGACAATCCGCTGATTGAGGCCAAACTTATTCTGGAGGTCAGTGACCGAACGCTTTCAATATATTATGTTGTATAATATCTTAAAAGAATTGAGTGAAATCTTATCATTTTATTCAAAAGCGTCAATTAATTAAAATTAATTGGATGATATATTTATTACATTTAAATCAATATTAAAATTTACAAAGATAAGAATCTAGAAAATATTTGACGAACATGCCTAATTTCATTAGCACACTAGTCAGATAGAAGAAGCATTTAAAGCGTTTCTCTTTTCTTTGGAAAACTGCTTGTGTTCATAACATGAAGTACAAGCGATATTTATTATTTGAAAAACAGCTGCATATTATATAAAAAATACCTAGCCGTTTATGATGTTTATGATTGAATTTGCCAAAAATATCACTGCATAGAAAACATGCTCGCGTACTTGCAAAACACTTGTGATATTTAGTGATGCTTAGTGATGCTTAGTGAGCGACATCGCAGAAATTATAATGAAACACAACACTGCATGTGCAACACACTAGCAGAACTTTTAATATTGATGTACATATATCTATCATCCAATCAGAATACAGTAATCTACCAATGAATTACTAGAAGAGAAAGAATTTTTGATGAGACATCTTCAACTTAAAATCGTAGCTCTATGGCAGCCGAAAGGGTCAAAAACGAAATTCACTCTAATAGTTATGAAATTCAGGAATTTTACACAATATAAGTGACATTATGTACACATACACTGAACATCATAAATTTTGCAACACATCATAGGAAAATTGTTTAACTTATCTATTGTTTTATGCAGTGTCTTTTGACTATAAATTTTGTCCATGTCGATTGATTTTCCTTCCTTATATTTGAATATTTAAATTTGGATAAATTCAAGCTCATGTATACCTCTTGCAAATTATTGAAGCTTGTGGTGGTTACACTCGCTACTGAGTTATTCTCTTGCTCCCCCCAAATATGAGAACGCGATAACAGTCCTCTTTAGGACTAACACATACCTAATGATTGAATATTTAAAACTATTTAAATTAAAAAAGACATTGACAGAATTTATAGTCAAAAGACAATGCATAAAACAAAAGATAAATATTTTATATTTTATATTTCGTATTTTTATTTTTATTTTTGTAAATATTTTTACTTTGCTATGAAGATGTGTTGCAAAATTTATGATGTGCAGTGTATGTAACAATATGTGCACATCATGTGACATTATATGATATTATGTGACATTATGTGACATTATGTTACATAATGTGTACATAATGTTACTTATATGGGTAAAATGCCGGAATTTTATAAATATTAGAGTGAATTTCGTTTTGGACCGTTTCGACTGCCATGCGTAGTAGCTATGTTTAAAGTTTATCATTTGTTTTCAAAGATGATTGAACTATTGTACAATATGTATACCTATATGTATATATTTTAAAATATCATAACATGATCTTTTTAATGAATTTAAATTTTAAAGATATACACTTAGAGTAATTGGAAAAAATTATTGATATTTATGCCCACACTTAAGTAAAAACAGTAATATTTTGTCTGATCTGTTATTCGAAAATAATTTAGAATGCCGCAATAATTTTTTCCTTAACATATAGTGCTGTCTAAATTCTAACTAAGCGCTAACTTTGGTTGTTATAAATGCAATAGTTTCTGGGATATATAGATTCAAAGTGTATTTAAAGGTCTTTTATGTTTTGTTAAAATCGAGTGTTTTTAAGACCTTAATAACCCGAGTAAAAATATAAATCAGATAGATAGATAAAAATAAAATATTACCGCATATTCAAATGTCAGATGCATTGCGCTTGCTTGTATGTCATAGTTAAGTTGCTAAAGAGTTCGCCCTGTAATCCCTGGGACTTGTTCAAAATTATAATACCTTTCTAATGAGACAAATAGTTTGAAATTTGTGTAAGTGGCGGTTTGCAAAAATATTTAAGTAGTATTATAAATTAAGCAATAAAATCTATCTTCTCTTTCTTTGGCTCTGCGATTGTGACAGGATTCCGCGATTTGCTATCAACCATCAATGCGAGCATCTTATCCAGACAGTTTGCTAGATCTGATGGATAGTCTCATCCGGGACATAACTCGGATGGCCAAGTTCATCCCGAAACTCTCAAAAAGTACGAAGAATAGTGGGGGAGGGGAAGGAGAAGGGGAGGGAGGTACGGCTCAGTTGGTGTTGGACGATAGCTATCAGGACCATATCGAGACACTCTGTGTGATTGGTGACCTTTCCCGCCATATCGCCAAGAACGTTGGAGTTGCAATGTCTAGCGCCTCAGACTACCGCAAGTCTATCAAGCTGACATATTCCTTTTACTGGACCGAAGATAGGAAGGAATTCATGCGCCAGTTTGTTAAATATGGTCGCCTTCTTACCAAAGAAGACATTTTGAACTCGGGGAGCATCGAGATACCCAAGACACCACCAAAGTTGGAGCAGTTCCGTGAGCAGATTCTTAAGTACGACCGCTTGTATGAAGAGGTGGAAAAGATTGATGACACCCGAGTGTTTGAGACCTGGCTCAAGATTGACATCAAACCGTTCAAGCATTCTCTGCTCAATGTGCTTAAGCAGTGGGGTGACGAATTCAAGTCGTATCTTTTCAATCACGTGACAAATACGCTGACCAATCTTAAGTTGTTTATCGACTCGTCCAATGAGGAGTTGCGTGGGGAGATAGAGGAGGGTGACTATGCTCAACTGGTGAAGGTGATGGAGCGACTGAGGAGTATTCGAGCTTCTGAGGAGGCTACAGATGCGATGTTTGAGCCCTTGAAAGACACAGTTCTGTTGTTAAGGGATGTGGGCGAGGATCTGCCTGAGGAGACCACAGCTTTGCTTGAGGTATGAGTTTATTGTATATAACAAAAATATGAAAACATATATGTGAAATATTAAATAATGTGCTGTTTTTAGTTTTAAATTTTTTTTAATTTAAATTAAATTCAGTTATATTTGCCAAAATGTTCAGTTTATAATTATTCCAACATTCTTAAGTATGTAAATAGCTATTACGAGCATCTGCAAGTAATACATACATTCAAACTATACTTTGTGTATTAGAGTTAATGGGAACAATTTGGTTGTCCCAATAATTAAACTATAGTATACATAGTTATGAAATTATATATTTATATAAATGTATTGAAATCCTTAAAATTTGATATTTTCAAATAGCTTTTAATGCACTTTAATTTGCGAGTGAATTTTGTTAACTATTATTTTGGTTTATTGTCTGAGTAGAAAATTGCTTCATGTGGAATATTGTTTCAGATGTCATTTTGTTATATCTTTGTAATGTGAAATTTTTAAGTATTATTTTTATGCAATAATAAAATTAAAATTTGTTTAACATCCAATTTTTTTAAAGAATTTTTCAAATTCTGATAAGTATTCTAAAAATGATTCTTCTGTATTTAATATCAGAGTTATGTATGATAGTCATTTATGAAACGCAAGAACATCATGTACATATACGAGTAAATACTAATTTACTAATAGTAATCAGAAAATTTTATTTAGAGTATTATAGAGTATGTATTTTAGAGTATGTTTAGGTGTATTACATCATGAATTGATTTTTTATATGTATACGAGCTTGTCATATAAATTTAAAGTCTACTTATTATTACACATGTTGGACCACTTTCATAGTTTATAAAACAACTATAAAGGAAAAAAGAAAAAAGAAAAAAGAAAGAAGGACAGAAAGATGAAAAAATTAAGAAAGTCTACGTTGTACATTTTAAAGAAAAAATGTGATTATATATAGCTATTATAATAAGAAATTAACTCTTGTCATCTTTATCTATAATACAGATAAATATGTTGAATTAATTCAAAACTTATCTCTATACACGTACAATAAGTCATTAATCTAATTCAATTTCCCACCACATACTTTCTCGTATAGAATCTGCCTGAGCAGTGGCATGAGCTGAAGAATCTTGCAGTCATTGCAAAGCAGAAGGTGCAACCGTTGCAGGAGGCTGAGATCCAGAATATAAAACAGAAGAGTATCAATCTGGAGGAGAAATCAACCAAGTTGAGACACGACTTTGAGGCATCTTCGCTTTTCCAGTACTCCTGCGAGAATGCTTACGATGAACTGGATTTGGTTCGTAAAGTTTTTTTACTGGTTTTCCGCGGATAACACGCCAGTCATATTTCTATGATTGTGCTGAATTTAAATTAGACAGCGCACATGATTATCGATTCAGTTTATATGTGCACCTTTCAGTGGAACAAGCAAGTGGCCAGCTTGGAAGAGCAGGTTAAGGTGACCCAGGAGTCAGCGGCTGTGTTCGAGGTACGCGACATTCCCAACTATGTGACCTTGAAGACGACTCAGAAGGAGATGCGAGTCCTCAAACGGGTCTGGGATTACGTCAACTGTGTGAGCAACTATGTGGAGGGATGGAAGCTGTCTCGCTGGAAGGAGGTCAACTTTGCGCCGATTGATGAGGTGAGATATTTCCTCTGTTATAATTACTGAGTAGTATATATATACTATAGTTGTATTCTTATAGTAAAAAAACCATACCTAAAACCCAGAATTCAATCTAAAAAGGCTTTTTATTTTTATTAATGTTCCAAATATGTAAATGGTATCTTATTTTTATTAATATTTTGATGATTTGTAATTTTATACATATATGCTTATCACGTGCTTACAAAAGAATAATTTAAAGTGAAATATGTCGTTTATTGAAAATCAACTAATATGGCCATAGAATTACTATTTATAGTTGCATAAATGTAGGTTATTACACAGGATTACATTTCTTGAGGATTTCATTAAATTATCAATAACAGAAAAAGAAAAAGAAAAAAAAAGAAATTTCAAAATGCATGGCAAACAAATTGTACTAATTATTTTATTTCCATATCGATAGTTTAACATCAATTTTCGATATTCGTGAAATGCAATTAGTAACATTTGTACCTAAAGCAATAATGCAATATCTGCTGTTTAACAGATAACATTTTTTAAAACATTTAAAACTTTCATGTAGCAAAATTATTGTGTCCCACACACCTTAATCAAAAAGATATATTTCATTTCTCAGGTTTAAAATATTTAAAAGTTCTGTATCACAATATTTTATGTATTTTCATGATATTTACTTAAAAGTCACTCGTTTTATATAACATTTTTAAGAAAAGGAAAGAAATTTTTGTAAGGAAAGATTAAAACGTATTGATTATTAATTATGGAAATCTGTCTCAAATATATTACTAGAAAAACGTTAAAATATAATTTTATAGTTACACTGCTAAAATTACAATAAATCAAAATGTGATTGCCTTTTATATTGAAATATATTTTATACATACATATACCTATTTACATAAAATATCACAAGAAGGCTCAATCAAACGAAATCTAATTTAGAATGACATGCAGTTCTTTGAGAATATCATTTTTTTAAATAGCTATAATAAATAATATTAATTATATAAAGTCGTTGAAATGTCGTTAAATATATCGCAACTTACTCGTTTGTTTATATATACGAAATCTAATTTAGAATGACATGCAGTTCTTTGAGAATATTATTTTTCTAAATAGCTATAATAAATATAATTATATAAAGTCGTTGAAATGTCGTTAAATATATCGCAACTTACTCGTTTGTTTATACATGTATATATATATGTATATATAAGTTACCGTTTGTAATTATTAATAAGATAAAAACAATTATTTTAAAAATTAAAAATTTTATTGAACCCTTTCTAAACATATTTATAAAAATTTAAGGAAAGTGTAAAAATGAAGCTTTATGCAATAATAAATCCAATGCATCATAGTAATAATACTAAGTTTATAACATTACTGCCCACTGCTATTTCTAATTTGTACACGTCTTGTATGGTCAATGAATATTGTTTATTTTTGTACACATATGCATGCACATATCTTATTTAGGTAATCCGTGAAGTCCTGCTAGAGATTCGTGGCATGGACAAGGAGGTGAAGCGTTGGTCTGTCTACCAGGGACTTGAGGCCTCTCTTAAGGAGACCAATGCGGCCATCCAGGCAGTTCGAGACCTTCAGGATCCCGCCATCAAGGACCGCCACTGGTTCGAATTGATGGAGACAACTGGAGCTCACATCGAGATCAATGAGAATACAACTCTCGCTGACCTCTTTTCTCTCAATTTGCACAAATACGAGGAAGACGTAAGGGGTATTGTCTCCAAGGCCTGCAACGAGATGAAGATTGAGCGGGATTTGGAGAAGATTGAGTCCATCTGGGAGGCTATGAAGTTTGAGTACGAACCGCACGATAGGACGCAAGTCATCTTGCCCAAAGCGACGGACGAGTTGACAACAACACTCGAGGAAAGTGAGGTTAAAGTCCTCGACATGCTGGGCAATCGGGACAATGCCTTCTTTATCGACCGGATCAACTACTGGCACAAGGTTCTTTCCACAACGGACAAGGTGTTGTCTCTACTATTTGAGGTGCAGCGGATTTGGTCGGGATTGGAGTCTATTTTTGTGCTCTGTGAAGATATTAAGACCCAACTCCCCGACGATACGCAGCGATTTTTCGACGTCGATACCAAGTTTAAGAGTCTGGTGAAAGAGATTGAGGACCACCCTAAGGTGACGGAGGCGACGACGAAGCGCGAGGGACTTTACCAAGAGCTGTCAGAGGTACGCGATGATATGACTTTGTGTGAGAAGGCGTTGGCACGCTATTTAGAGACGAAACGGCTCGCCTTCCCACGATTCTACTTCGTGTCGTCGATGGACCTCATGGATATTGTAAGCAATGGTAAGTTTCCCGAAAAAGTTATGAAACATCTCTCAAAACTCTTTGATAGCATGTCCAAGTTAAAGTTTAAGGATGACAAAGCGAGCGTGAAGACAGCCCTTCATGTCTTGGCAAAAGACGGAGAAATTCTCAAATTTGTCAAGGTTATCGACCTTTCAGGCCAAGTTGAAGATTGGCTAAATAAACTCCTCAAAGAGATGTTGAACACAATGCGTCGTTTGTTAGCTGAAGCTGTGGCGTCATATGACGAGAAACCCAGAGAACAATGGCTGCTGGATAACGCAGCGCAAATCTCTCTTACGGGGTCGCAGATTGGTTGGACTTCGGAGGTTCAAATCGCATTTGCCCGACTTGAGGAGGGCCTGGAGAACGCTCTGAAGGACTACAACAAAAAACAAATCGCTCAACTTGCAGGCCAAATCAACATGCTTCTCCGCGAGTTGACACCGGATGAGCGGCAGAAGATTATGACAATATGCACAATTGATGTGCACAACCGCGACGTGGTTGCCAAATTAATCACACAGAAGGTAGAGAACTCGCAGGCCTTCACCTGGCTCTCTCAGTTACGTCATCGTTGGGATGAGCAAGAGGAGGACTGTTTTGGGAACATCTGCGATGCTCAGTTTCGTTACGCGCATGAATATCTGGGCAATCAGCCCCGATTGGTGATAACTCCGCTCACTGATAGGTGTTACATAACGTTGACACAGTCTCTTCATTTGACAATGAGCGGTGCCCCCGCGGGACCTGCTGGAACGGGCAAGACAGAGACCACGAAGGATTTGGGTCGAGCGTTGGGCGTGATGGTCTATGTGTTCAACTGTTCCGAGCAGATGGATTACAAGTCGGTGGGAAACATCTACAAGGGGCTTGCTCAGTCGGGGAGTTGGGGGTGCTTTGATGAATTCAACAGGATTTCCGTGGAGGTGCTGTCAGTTGTTGCTGTCCAGGTGAGAGACATTGAGAGGATATTATAGACAATAATTGCGGAGTAGGGGATTAGAAATGAATGTATACAAACTTAAATTTACTGGTGAGAACTTGAAATATTGCATTTTTGAATTGTTCTGTTTTAAATAACAAGTTTGCCCTAAAAAAATCATTCTTTGAAAAAAAGTTGTTACATTTTTACATATTACATACAGATTTAAATTAAATAATTTGATTTCTCAGTAATTTTTCAAAGTATGTATGTATATAATTTGCTTGTTTCTCTTCAACTTTTGCAATATATTTTAATTTTCAGGTGAAGTCTATCCAAGATGCTATCCGATACAAGAAGCAGCAGTTCGACTTCCTGGGTGAGATCATCTCCCTAGACCCTGCTGTAGGTCTCTTCATCACCATGAACCCAGGCTATGCTGGTCGGACGGAGCTGCCGGAGAATTTGAAGGCTCTCTTCAGGTAACCTTTCTTTGAGCAGATAGAAATATTTGTATGGTTTAATTTTTATATATAATAATCATTATTAATTTTGAATATTAATTGAATATTCAAGAAATATCTATTGTCTCTATCTGATTTAATTATTATTATCGTTATTACTTGAATTAGTATGAATATTATATTACCAACGTTTTATATAGCAAAGTTTTATAATTAATATCCAAAATACCTAATTGAATTGTAAGGATTTAATTTGCAGATATTTTAGCTATGTAATTCGAAACATCAAAAATAGAACTATGTGAATCAAAATTAGGTGACACTCTTATTCACTGTCCGTTTACTATAACCCTGTCCCTTGAAATGGGAACAGACCCTGCGCTATGGTAGTGCCAGACTTCGAACTAATCTGCGAAATCATGTTGGTGGCCGAGGGCTTCCTGGAGGCCCGTCTCTTGGCCCGCAAGTTCATTACTCTCTACCAGCTATGCAAGGAATTGCTCTCCAAACAGGACCACTACGATTGGGGTCTACGAGCGATTAAGTCGGTGCTGGTGGTTGCGGGGTCACTGAAGCGTGGAGACAAGGATTTACCCGAGGATCAAGTGCGTGTGTGACTCTTAAAAATGGTGTTAGTTATTTGGTTCCGTAACGTGCAATTAAAAGCAAAATAAATTAGTATAGCAAATAACTCCTTCGAAAATAGTTATACATGTAGATATAAAAATAGTATCCGTATCTATAGTAAGTTTTAATGCATATATATATCTACGAATACATTTAAATTTAAATTTAAAATGAAACATATTACTTACTGGAATATATTACCTTTTATAGAAGTTTCTCTTTAACATTAAATAAGGTGTAGATCCACAGCTTTAATATTGTTATATGTGTGCCATGAGCCAGACTGAACAAGTTACTATTTGTATTTTGATTCATTTCGGAAATAAACTTAAAATTATATTTTTTAAGGAATAAGTTAGCAAAATACAAAAGTGTTTGAAGAAGTATAAAAGATCCTTATTTGAATATTACGCATTATTTTTTAAACTATATCAACTTTGTGAAATAGAGTATTTAGGTTTTTTTTAATTGTTGGAATTTATCTATGTATCTATATATATATACATTTTTAAAAATGTCAGAAATACCACAGAATTCTTCGAAATTTAGAAATCCTCTATATAGTTGATTTTGCAATACATTATTGCTTGATATAATTGTTAGCATATACATTTCCGTATTCTTTGATGATTTATTAAATTTTGAAGGAGTGTGTTATTAATATTACTGTTCTATATAATATACGCATAAAAACTGTAATCTTAGTAAATATTTTAAAAGGCTTTTTTTGAGAATTTAGAGGATTCTTATAAAAATTTGATTTCTCTTTGATAATTTACGCATTTTTTTGCCGATTTATATTTATGTATTTATTATGTGTTTTAAATAGTTGAGCAAGATTCAGTAACAGTATTTGTATAGTAGATATCATGTGGATTACTATTCCTCTATCTGATTTCTATGTATGTATGTACGCTATATGAAGGTTCTGATGCGAGCTCTACGGGACTTCAATACTCCCAAGATTGTCGCCGATGACACTCCTGTCTTCTTGGGGCTGATCGGAGATCTGTTTCCCGCTCTCAACGTCCCGCGACAGAGAAATCCGGCCTTTGAAGTTGATGTGAAGAAAGCCACAGAGGATTTGGGTCTACAGCCAGAGGACAACTTCATTCTCAAGGTGATCCATTTTTTCAACTTGTATAAAAATTGTTGTAATTCACACATATTATGAGCATTATTTTAAAAAATATTACAAAAAAAATTTGCCCATAATATATTTTGATTCAAATTTGTCTAAATATGAATAACTGAAAAATTATAAGCTATAAATTCTAATGACTTACAATTATTTTAATTAATAGTGTCAATTGTTTAAAAAGTACTCCTATTTTTATTGAATTATTTTAATTTGATTTACAAATATGTTACAAATTTATCCCCGTCCTTTAGTTTAACCTTAGGAGTACTAGAATATTTTCTTCACGATACTATACAGAAATTTATTTAAATATTGACTGCATAATTTTTATAAAATATTTCATTGACTGCATAACAAGTTAGATTTCGATATAACAACAGTATATATTTTAATAATTTTATAGAAATATAAGTACTCATAATTATATAGACTATAGTTGATACTTACATGAATTTCTGTGTTATACGTCTCTCTATTTTTGACAACTATTTTTCGTCCAATCACATTTCCCAGTTTTCTTGACCAATAACTTCTCCTTTCTACAGGTGGTCCAACTGCAGGAGCTCTTTGCCGTGCGTCACTCTGTGTTCATCGTCGGGAACGCTGGGACAGGCAAGTCGCAGGTGTGGAAGACTCTGATGCACACCTACAAACGGGACAAAAAGAAACCCGTCGCCGTGGACCTCAATCCCAAAGCGGTGACCAATGACGAGCTGTTCGGAGTGATCAACCCCTCCACTCGAGAGTGGAAGGATGGACTGTTCTCGGTGATCATGCGTGATCTGGCAAATTTGACCAATACTGATGGCCCGAAGTGGATTGTGCTGGATGGTGATATTGATCCCATGTGGATTGAGTCTCTGAACACGGTCATGGATGACAATAAGGTAGTTATATAGTATAAAAAAGTTAGGAAATTATTTCATTAATTCGCCACACAGCTATCAGCAAACAATAGCAATTCAACCAACCTATTACCTACTTAATCAACACACGAAATTCCCATTTTATATCTCTCTACTTAGAGTTGTCCCTCAAGCACTCGACATTACTTGAGCTTCTTAGTGAAATATATCTCTTTATAAAAATGATTTATCATAGCAATTAACTGTTATATTGTACTGTTTTTATAAAAGAATATTTTATTCATTTTAAATATATATTTTGTAGTTTTCTGATATTGAATAATTTTACACGCGTTCTAATAATTGGGTATAAGCTTATTAAAACATTTTGACATTCTTCAGGTTAAACTTAGTCCTACAATATTTCTGTTTATCTGACAACTATATTAAATGTAACTTCAATACAAAACAAAACGGAACTATTAAATATTTACATAATATACATAGTTTATTTTTAATTAAACTATAAAATGGTAACAGTTATGCCGAATTTATGAAGTCTAGATCAATTATATCGATATCTCACTCATGGATGCGCATATTTAATTATATAAATTAGAAAAACACAATACGAAATGTAAATTCCCTGCCATATTGTTGGAATCAGCATTCCGGTACACTCAAATGTAATCACAACCCTATTTTTTTACTGACACTGGCGATAGATCCTTACGCTGGCCTCGAACGAGCGCATCCCCTTGACACCCACAATGCGTCTTCTATTTGAGATCAGTCATCTGAAGACGGCTACCCCTGCCACTGTGTCTCGGGCTGGGATCCTCTTCATCAACCCAGGGGATCTTGGCTGGTTACCGTAAGGGGATGCTTATTTGTTATTTACATTATTAAAATGTTAAAATTTGAAATTCTATTTAAGTTTTGTATAAATTTTAAGAATAGCGAAGATGTAACATTATAATTAATAGTATAGCGTAGGTAGACGACAGTTTACTATAAAACTTTTAAATTGAAATCTTTATTCATTTATAATACACCTTATAATTCACTTATAATACTGTAAGTAGCAAAATCAATCTATAAAAAAAAAGTTATTTTATGAGTTATATAAATAATCTTACCGAATAGAAACAATAATGACTAGAATTAATATTGCATATATACCGACACTGTATTGCATATTTCACATTAAGATTATTCAGCAATGTTTAGTATTTGATATTTTAATTAATAGTAACTCTTAAATAAAAATTATGTATTTTTCTTTATCATTTACTTTTTAAATATTTTTGTCTTAACTGCCTATTTTTTAACTGCAGTTTAAATCAACTAAAATTATTTCGAGCATCGAATTCGACCAAATATATCATGTGTTCATTCACAAAATTTAGTAGTGTACAAGTATATGAGTGAACATATTTTAAGTTAATCAATTTATGAAAGAATATTTTTCACTGTGATTTAATAACAAATAATGTTTTTGTTTCATGTTATAGGAATAATTTAATTCTTTATCTTTTATAATCAAACTGATAAATTTATGATAAAACATATTATTATTAAAATTTGACGTAATTGGTAGATTGTATAGACTCTACGAGTATGTATGTTTATTCTACTATTTAATAGATCACGATTTAAAATTACTATTTAGTGTTATTTATATTTATATATTATTGGAAACTAATTATCCCATTTGATGTTTCAAATCTTTCATTTTTAAAAGTTACTTTGAAATTCAGTTCAAAATTTTGAAGCCTTTTGTAATAAATTTTAAAGAAATTATATTGGGAAACACTGGAACGGCGTCGTCTATAAAATACTGTCTATAGCTTTTAGGATATACATCCTTTTTACCCATGCCATGAATTCCACTTTTGTGGATAGGCTGCACAGGCATGGTATTTTTGTTTTACTGGACATATTGCCACCACCGTAGCCTCAGACGGCTTTGCCGAGAGAAGTGAAACAGCCTTCCCCAAGGGTCTGATCTGGGTGAGTCATTCATGTCCCAGAGTGAGAAGGTCTGTTCTTGACAGTTCGGCATTTTAGATTTGTTTTTCTAAATCTGTGCAAAGAATACAAACAGACAGACATACCATCTTTCTCTTTCTTACGCTCTGCCTCAACAGGTATGTCAACAGCTGGCTCGACGATCGAGTCAAGAACGACAAAGCTCTCTCTCGCTCCGAACGGTCTGCCCTCTCTATCTGCTTCGAGAAATACATCCCACCCTGTATCGACGCTTTCAAGTTCAAGATGAAGAAGATCACACCCATCCCGAGCATCTGCCACGTCCAGACCCTCTGCTACTTCCTTGACTGCCTTCTCGTGAAGGGCTCGATGAAGGAGGAGATGAACAAGGAGGGTTATGAGATCTTCTTCGTGTTCTGCTGCATCTGGGCCTTCGGGGGCTGTCTGTTTAAGGACCAGAGTGGCGTGGACTATCGGTCTGAGTTCTCCAAATGGTGGCTTAATGACTTCAAGGCCACAAAGTTTCCGCCAAAGGGTACCGTGTTTGACTTCTATCTCAACACGAAGACTCGCAAGTTTGAGAGTTGGACCAAGAAAGTGGAAGATTATGTCCTGGATCCGGAGCAGCCGCTTCAAGTCTGTTGTACCACATATTATTTTATTTATCTCATATTTAATATCTCTATTTGTTTATAGTATACATATTAGCGAGGTATAGATTTAATTACTAATGAATATCGTGAAATTATATGACAAAAATTGTATTTACAATGTTAGTAATAATAATGATATATAATACTAGAAATATTCGATATTCTCAATAATTAATAGATGAATACCGACAAAAAACGACATACACAAACAGTTCAACTAATTATTTACATTTCTAACCGAAGCGTTCTTAAGAAACTGAATATAATAATTTTTGAACGGGCTAAAATTAACAGCTAGATTTGTGATCATTGTATATTGAAATGGTTAAACTAGTTACAATCATAGCGTATTGACAGTATTGATAGTATTGATATATATTATTACTCTGTGGTAGTAGTGAGAACATTACACTGTGACTTGAGAACATTAAATAGTGTGACTAATTTAGCTGCAATATTATTTAGTTTGGTTGAGAATGTCTTCGATGAGAAATCGAAATTTGTTGTTAAATACTATGTATTATGTTTATAGGCACCATTGCCTTTAGTATAATTACCGACTATGCTTAAAAATCTTTTATAAATATTTCATTTTGTATTTACGATAACTTACATAAAAATTGAAATTCTTTAACATACATTTTATTTCAGATAAATAAATAATCAGTTAAATACTATATATTTAGTTAAACATAATATGCCATTTCTCCAACACGATTTCCTAAATATGAAATTTGGTTACACTATTATAACTCTTATCCATAACTAATCAATACTTTTTTGAAATTTTGCATTTTTAATAAAAATACGTTCAAATGTATGTATATATAAACTTTTTTAATGCATGAATAATGCCATTGAATTAACATTTACAAGCCGTTCTAAACAACCAATCATAACATCCTATTTTCAAGAAAATATTTTAAATTTACCAACCAATCAAAGCGTCTCTTCTTCATAAACCTAGGCTACCCTTGTACCGACAATGGAAGTGGCGAGGATCACCTACTTTCTGGACTTACTGATCCCCGCCGGCCGCCCCGTAATGCTGGTGGGGAGTGCAGGCACTGGGAAGTCTGTCCTGCTCCAGTCCAAGTTCAACAACCTACCCAATGACTTTTTGGTTAAGAATGTTCCCTTCAACTACTACACGACGAGTGAGATGCTCCAGCAGGTTCTTGAGAAGTGCATTGAGAAGAAGGCCGGGAAAAACTACGGACCGCCGGGTCAGAGTCGACTTATCTATTTTATCGATGACATGAATATGCCGGAGGTTAGTATAGGGTGCTTCTCCAATATGCCAAATGTTAGTGTACTATAGTATGGCCTTTTTTCAGTGAATGTAACGTCCCGAATTAAGATGGTAGACATTTTAAAAGAATGTTTTTATTACATACATGCATACATTGAGAATATATGTTCGATTTTAAAAGTAAATTGCTGCATTTTAATTGAAACATTTATAGACTGAATACAAATGTTTTTATTAAAACATTGAACATCTTGTAGGCTTTAATTGAAGCCTTTCATTGCATAGTGATTAAGTAATAATTTGTGAACTTCCTTTAGGTGGATAAGTACTTTACCGTCCAGCCACACACTCTGATTCGACAACACCTCGATTATGGTCATTGGTACGACCGACAGAAGATGACTCTGAAGATAGTGAGCAAAACACAGTACGTGGCAGCTATGAATCCAACAGCCGGAAGTTTCACGATCACCCCCCGCCTTCAACGTCACTTCAGCGTCTTCGCAATGAGTTTTCCCGATGATGAAGCTGTGAAAACGATCTATTCATCCATCTTGAAACAGCATATGGTGCAGAACAAATTTGCTTTAAATGTGTCGCGATTTGCGGAGACCATTGTCGAGTGTAGTGTTACGGTACACAACAAAGTCACAGCCGCTTTCCTTCCGACAGCCATTCGATTTCACTACATCTTCAATCTGAGGGACTTGTCCAATATATTCCAGGTGAGAGAAAAGGAGCATGGATTCCGTTTTTGTAGAGCATTTTTGAAACCTGCGCTAAAAAAGAAAATCTGGGTTGTAGAAATACTGGTTAGAATACGATTTATAGTTATAGATTTAAAATGTTTAAATATTCTTCTTTATATTTTTTATTACCTACCTAGGGGGTTCATGACCTTTGGTTCTATACATTTTTTGTTTGAAATGACTTTTGATATTTGTCTCGGATATATGTAGAATTTCATACTGTATTTTTATGTTTATACATATTCAAGTGTTTTATAAAGTCTAAATGTGAAATGATAGTAATTTGATTAAAACCAAACTTGATTATTTATTTCAAATTTAATAAAATATTCTTAAAAAGATATATGCTTACTAGATTCTTGAAAATCTACTTTGAATTTTTATATCACGTAGATCACTGTTAAGAAAAGTATACTGAAATTATTTTAAATGGTAGATTAGAAAAAATATAATTTTAAATTGTGAATTTTAATTACTTTCTAAAAATGTTATGTGCACTATTTCTAATTTTATTCCCATTTGATTGGCCTATAGTAACTGGAACATTTAAGTTGTTCAGAACAATATTTTTAACTTTCTCTCACAAGGGTATGCTCTTCACTCAACCGGAAATCTGTCCCACTTTGAGCCAACTCATTCGCGTGTGGCGGCACGAAATGTTCCGCGTTTACACGGACAAAATGGTGGACAAGGAAGACATGAATATCTTTCGAAAGTTCTCGCGAACGATGGTCCTGGCCGCCTTTGCAGATCAGAGTGAAGAGGAGATGTTTGCCGAGCCTCTGCTTTATTGCCACTTCTACAAGGGTTTGGAGGATAAAATCTACGGACCCATCTCTTCCTTGGAGGCGATTTCTAAACTTCTTGAGGAAATTCTGTCCAGTTACAACGACACCTTCGCGGCGATGGATTTGGTCCTCTTCTCCGACGCTATGGAGCACGTGCTGCGCATCAGCCGCATCCTGGAGATGCCACGGGGCAATGCTCTCCTGATCGGGATTGGTGGCAGTGGGAAACAGTCTCTCTCGCGACTAGCTGCCTTTATCTGCGGGCTGGAGGTCTCGCAGATCACCTTGCGAAAGGGCTACGGGATGACAGATCTGAAAACGGATTTGGCCGCGCTGTACATCAAGGCGGGATTGAAGAACACACCGACCGCTTTCCTTATGACGGATGCACAGGTGGCGGATGAGAAGTTTCTCGTCTACATCAATGATTTGTTAGCTTCTGGTGAGATTCCCGACCTATTTCCGGAGGAGGATATCGACAATATCGTGCAAGGGGTGAGGAATGAGTGCAAATCCTCAGGGATTATTGACACGAATGACAACTGTTGGAAATTCTTCATTGAGAAGGTTCGCAGGATGCTTCGGGTGAGTACGAGAACAATTGTATACATGCCATAGAAAGTATACAGAAGTGGTATATAAGCCCTATAAGAAAACCAGGTATGGGTAAATTAAAGTAATTTAGCTCTGCTTTAGATTATCTAGTAACATTAAAATATGATAATTAAATTATTTACAGTCTGTGTTATAACAATAAACAAAATGTATAAATATATGGTTATACAATGTAGCATATTCGTATAATGATTTGAAAACCAATACAATTATTATTCGATAGTAATAATAGTAATTGTAACAATATGTACAATGTATGTCAATGTATATTAATAAATTTTGTAGTATTTAAGAAATATTGATGTTTCGCAATAACCACAGGAACATATATCAAAAATCAGTTCCAAAATAAAAGATAAATTCATATTATGCATCTTTCTCTCACAATAATACTCAAAATAATGAAAACATTGATACATGAAGTATTTTATAAATTTCAGAATTTTTCTCGAAAGTATTCAATTGACATAATCAGGTACTGTTTGAAATTTGTTTAACAGAACTTATAAGATTTACATGACAAAAATTACATATTGTCAGTAAAAGTATTGTTTGTAAAATATCAGGTTTTTAATCAAATTATTTACATATCTTTTCTATAATAAATTGTCATAAATATCATACTATTATAACTATATGTCTGAAAAATGTCTTTATTATTTTAATGTTACGTGTATAACTTTATAACTGAGTTTTTTGTTTAATGGTAATTTTTATTAAAAAAATTATAGTAATGGTAGTAATTCAGTAGCACTGTGTGTTTATGAGCATACTATAATATAAATCGTCTCTTATTCGTCTCTTATTACAGTTGGCACGCCCGTGCTGAAAGGGAAAATATTTATGTATATATAAACTATTTGTAGACTTGGCAATATATAGAATTATCCACCTTATATTCAAGGTATAGAATAATTAAATGATATTTATTTAATTTAATTGCTATTTAACAAATATAATTCATACTTTATTTTGAGAACAATTTTCAAATGCGAAACTATTTTATTATACAAGTTTAAATGCCTAAAGGATTTCTTATTACTGTTTTTAATATCTTCCTGACTACATTTATCAGGTCATCCTCTGCTTCTCTCCGGTTGGAAACGCAATCCGAATTCGCTCTCGAAGGTTCCCTGCGCTGGTAAACTGCACCTGCATCGACTGGTTTCATGAGTGGCCCCAAGAGGCGCTTCTCTCCGTATCACGAAACTTTCTCGATGACGCTGACCTATTAACTGTAGGTGTTTAAACACAACTAAAGATTGTAAGCACATGGGCAGGTTTTTAACCCTATTTATCTTTCATTTATTTGTTTTTCAGGAAGGCATGAAAGATTCGGTAAGCGAATTTATGGCCTATGTTCACACCACAGTGAACGAAGTGAGCCAACAGTATCATGTGAAAGATCGTCGATACAATTACACAACTCCAAAATCCTTTCTTGCTCAAATTGATCTCTACAAGAAGCTGCTAATTTCCAAGGATGAGGAATTAAAGCAGAAGATCCAGCGACTGGTGAACGGTTTAGAACGACTGAAGGATGCTTCGGAGCAAACGGCTGGACTCAAAATCCAGCTGGCAGCACAAGATATTGTGGTACAAGAAAAGACGGACAATGCAAATGAATTGATTATCGTAGTTGGTGCAGAAACTGAGAAGGTTTCAGCTGAAAAGGAGATAGCAGCTGCTGAGGAAGCCAAAGTGGCTGTTATCAAAAAGGAAGTTGAGAAAAAACAAAAAGAGTGCGAAAGGGATTTGACACGCGCTGAGCCGGCATTAGTTGCTGCACAAGAAGCCCTGAACACCCTCAACAAGAATAATTTGACGGAGTTAAAGGCGTTGGCTACACCCCCTCCCGACGTAGTTACTGTTTTGGCCTCAGTTATGGTTCTTCTGGTGGCAGAGGGAAAGTTACCCAAGGACAGAAGTTGGAAGGCCGCTAAAGCAGGCCCGATGTCGAAGATTGACGGTTTTCTTAGTCGTCTGGTCAATTATGACAAGGAGAACATTCATCCAGCCTCTAAGGCTGCTGCTGTCCAATATTGCAAGAATCCAAATTTTGATCCAGATATTGTTCGAAGTAAATCGACTGCAGCATCAGGACTATGTTCATGGGTTATTAATATTTGTAGGTTCCACGATGTCTACTTAGAAGTCAAACCTAAACGAGACGCTTTAGAAGAAGCTAATTCAGATTTAAAAGCTGCTGCCGATAAATTGGATGTGTTGCAGTCAAAAATTATTCGCCTTGAGGCCTCCTTGGAAGTTCTTACAAACGAATTTCGTGCAGCTACGGACGAAAAGCTAAGGTGTCAACAGGAAGCTGATTTTACTGCGAAAACTTTGGATCTTGCAAATCGACTAGTCAGTGGATTTGCGTCAGAGAATGTTCGATGGGCAAATCAAGTTCAATTATTGAAGGATCTTGGAACTACAATTCCAGGTGATGTTTTACTCACCTGTTCCTTTATTTCGTATTTGGGATATTTCACAAAAAATTTCCGTGTTGAGTTGATGGAAGATCGTTGGAGAAAATTTCTTAAAGAACAGAAAGATCCAATTCCCGTTAGAGTTGACATTGATCCTCTGGAGATGCTTATAGACGATGCAATATCCGCTACATGGAACAACGAAGGTTTACCAAGCGATCGTATGTCTATTGAAAATGCTACAATTCTAAGCTTTTGTGAACGTTGGCCACTTATGGTTGACCCACAACTTCAAGCTGTTAATTGGATCAAACAGAAATACGGAGCAGATCTTAAGGTTGTTCGTCTGGGAGTCAAAGGATATATTGAAACAATTGAAGTAGCTGTATCTACAGGACAGGTTGTTCTAATTGAGAATATTGGGGAGTCCATCGATCCTGTATTGGATCCTATTGTCGGTCGACTGACTATCAAGAAGGGAAAAGCGATTAAACTTGGAGACAAGGAGATCCCCTACGATCACAGCTTCAAGCTAATTCTTCACACTAAGCTAGCAAATCCGCATTATAAACCAGAAATGCAGGCGCAAACTACCCTAATTAACTTCACTGTTACGCGGGACGGTCTTGAAGAACAATTGTTAGCAGTTGTGGTCAGTAAGGAGCGTCCAGATTTAGAGAAACTTAAATCGGATCTCACAAAGCAGCAGAATGAATTTAAGATTACACTTAAGACTCTAGAGGATTCTCTACTTGCCAAACTGTCGGCATCGGACGGAAACTTCTTGGGAGACCATTCACTAGTCGAGAACCTTGAATGCAATAAACATACTGCAAAGGAGATTGAAGAAAAGGTTAGCGAGGCTAAAGTTACTGAAGTTCAAATTAACACGGCCAGAAACCATTATAACAATGCAGCAGCACGAGCTGCACTTATTTATTTTATTATGAATGAATTAAATGCAATCAATCCAATGTATCAATTTTCACTAAAGGCATTCAGAATTGTTTTTGAACAGTCTATTGAAAATGCTGTAGAATCTGAAAAAGTAAATGAACGATTGAACAACATCTTAGAAAGTATTACATTTTCAACGTTTGTGTACACAACAAGAGGTTTGTTTGAAAAGGATAAATTAATCTTCACAGCGCTTATGTTCTTCCAGGTATTACTACTCTCAAAAGAAATTGATCAATCCTTACTGGATTTCCTCCTGAGATACCCCGCTATTCCAGACCTGAAATCACCGGTTGACTTTCTCAGTGACCTTAGCTGGGGTGGAATAAAAGCTCTCGTTAAGATGTCCCCTTTCCGTGATCTTGACAAGGACATTATAGCTTCGGCAAAGCGCTGGAAGGCTTTCGTTGAGAGTGAGTGTCCAGAGAAGGAAAAGCTTCCACAGGATTGGAAGAACAAGTCTCCAATGGAGAAGCTGTGTATGATGCGGGCTCTTCGGCCAGATCGTATGACCTATGCGCTGAGGCATTTCATTTCGGAACTTTACGGAAGTAAGTATGTTGAGGGCAGGGCTATTGAATTTTCCAAATCTTATCGTGAGTCAAGTCCCGCTATCCCGCTATTCTTTATTCTTTCGCCGGGTGTGGATCCACTAAAAGATGTAGAACTTCTTGGTGTAAAGTTAGGTTACTCAGAGGATAACAAGAACTTCCACAATATTTCTCTTGGTCAAGGTCAGGAAGTTGTGGCGGAAAGCGCAATGGATTTGGGCGCCACAGAGGGTCACTGGGTTGTTTTACAAAATGTTCACCTCGTCGCTAAATGGCTGTCCACACTGGAAAAGAAGATTGAACAGTATTCGGAGAATTCTAACGAAAACTATCGAGTTTTTATTAGTGCTGAGCCTTCGGGGACTCCAGAGTCGCACATAATGCCTCAGGGTATTTTGGAAAACGCGATCAAAATAACGAACGAACCGCCAACAGGAATGCACGCTAATTTGCACAAGGCACTGGAAAACTTTAGCCAGGAGACGCTGGAGAAGTGCACTAAGGAGGCTGAGTTCAAGCCAATCCTCTTTGCACTGTGCTACTTCCATGCGGTGGTGACGGAGCGACGGAAGTTCGGGGCGCAAGGATGGAATCGGATCTATCCTTTTAACGTTGGTGATTTGACGATCTGTGTCGACGTGTTGTACAACTATTTGGAGGCGAATAACAAGGTGCCTTGGGAGGATCTGCGCTATCTCTTCGGGGAGATTATGTATGGTGGGCATATCACAGACGACTGGGATCGACGGTTGTGTCGAACGTATCTTGAGGAGTATATGCAGCCCGAGCTGGTAAGTGTCGCCCTGTTTCGATTCTTTCTTTTGATCTATAGTCTAATTTGAGTTTTTGTCTGAAATATATAAATATTTATAATATTTAAACCTATATAGATTTCAAGGCTAGATCCATAAATTACTTATAAAGAACTATTTTAGATTCTTTTGGATTTGTACACCTATATTGTATTATATTTAATGTATATGGCTTGGTTAAAATTATAATACATTAATATCAATGTGAGTCACATAAAAAACCAAAACTCTTTATTACAATATTATTTCTATAATTAAATTAAACATCTTTATCAATTTTAAATGAATTTTTAGTATTTGAACTTTTTGATATTATATGTATACAAGTTGCATAATATTATCTTTTGATCGAACATGAAACTTCTAAAAATATATATAAATATAAATATATATCATATAAATTGGTATAAATTCCTAAGTATACATATATCCGGTGACCCAGGGGTCGTACGGTCAGTGTGAAGAACATAAATCAATCACAAAACAGTCCTCCACAAAGTCCCGTCCTTCGCGATACTTCGAGCCTGCGATAGTGATGTACCAACAGACAAGGCGTTGGATATCCACCGAGAACGTGGCCGACCTCTTCGTCTTGTGTCTAGGAGCTTCCAAGCAGATCTTCGGCAGTCGGTCATCACCCAGTACATGGCCTAGCCATTGTCGTTGACGTCGTTGAATTTGGCGGATGATGTTGCCTTTCTGAAGTCCTGCTCGTTGGTAA
>JAYRBW010077484.1:0-24543 GCA_036023295.1 Invenusta paracnida | reverse complement strand
TATTATAGACAATTTACGCATGTTAAAATTGTAAGAATATATATAATGTTTCATAAAATTAATTTAATAAAAATATTTAATACTACTTTTTCCCCACACATTTACATTAAATTTACTAAAATAAAACGATTTTTTATTCACGAATATTTACAACGCAATGTATATGAAATCGATAAGAGTGAACACTCTTGTATAATTACTCTATGGTTGTAATTTAATCATTGGCTAATTAAACAATTCTACGAATTTAACAAACAGTTTATCAATAAAAAAAACATTTTCAAATATAAAACTATTATGTATATAACAAAATTAATGGAATTTTTTAATCTAAACTCTTGCAAATTCTTCGTTTCAATAACTTAATTATATATGTACCTACGTAGGTATATGTATAGTAATATTCGAAGTTAACAGGAAAAAGTAGTTATTGTATATGTTTTATAATATATATGAGCATAAGAAATAAAATACTTGGACAGTAATATATAATTTAATACTAGCGGTATAGTAAGTAGCACCACATTTGTTGAAACAGTTGTTTGAAAATACAAGCATCTAAAATTCCTTCGTGTCATTGGTCATTATTGCTATTATTGTGAGTTCAAATAAATTAATATTATCATAAAAAAGAAGATTAATCAGTATATTAATATTCCAATTAATCTACATAAAATGTAGATTGATAAATATTGAACTTAATGCAACTAAGCAACGAGTCATTCGTCGCAAGTATATTTATTTATTATTTACAATTGTGTTAAAATTGGCAATATATCTACTACATTTAAGTTTAGATAACACTGATTATCTTTAATATTTATTTGCAAAGTATGTTTAAGTACTGACCGTAAATTATGTACACAAATTGTATAGATGAACATAATTTTGTAGAAATATATAGCTTCAAAGTATGATTCTAACCAACGTCTACTTGTATGATGTAAGCAGAAGTGAGTATAGGCAGGATGTTATTTTAAAAATATAACAAATTTGACCGTTAAAATGTTTATTTATATATGTTATAAATGTTATATATACCAACAGATAGAACGACGTTTTGGGCGGGATGTTTGATTTAATTAAACTAAACTAAAACACTCAAGGATAGCTGATTCTTTCGAGTAAGACCGAATTCCCTGCAGGATTTGTTACCAGTATTTTGTATTAGTTCGATATTTACATACATACATTTGTTTGAAAACACAGGTTTTCGCTAGCGAGATAACTTTATTAAGAGATAAGAGTTACTGTAGAATTATTGCAATGAGATGCAATCGTGTTTTCTTCTGATTTACATATTTCCAAAACTTCCTAATTTAGCCGAATAACATTATTAGTTAGCATAGATACGTTTATATGCATATGTACTATATCGGTACCCAGAATATAAGAGTTAAGTATACAGATTATAAAGACATATTTTATACCGCATTTTTTAGGTGGTTTGGAAATTTCAGCATATTTTAGTTTGAAATAAAACATAAAAAATTATATAAACTGAAACACTTTTCAATTATTTTAATGAAACAAGACCAAGAGAATTCTATCTACATTACCAGGGCTGTAAACCATTTTTATTTAAATTTAAATTCAATTCAAGTACAACTTTCCCCCCAAGAATTAATTATTTGTAATAACATATCTTGCCTCAAGTTACTCCACAAAAGTTAATCATCCAAATATGTTCTAAATATTCCCTCAAGTCCCACTTTACATTACGAAATAGTAATAAAAAGGGAATTAAATTGAGGCTTTTGAGGGTGTTACTCATATATATAGCACTTGATTGTACACAATGCAATCGATTTCCATAACTTTTTATTCTGTATGTTAGACGATAATATATAATGCACACTATCTGTCGGTAATAAAAATGTTATACACGTAATTATTTTTAGAATTGAATAGTGAGTGTTAGATGAATGTTAATAGGGGATTTCTCAGCCCTAATTTAAGACTGTATGAGGGTTGTTCTTAAAAATTTTAAAAATAAAATGTTTCAGAGTGTGCATTTCACACATTTGTAATCAAATTCTTTCGTATTTTTTTAAAGTATTTAACTATTGTCTTTGGGCCAGAACATTTTTTTAGAACCCAAAAAAGAAAGAGGCCTGTTTTACATTCAACGTTATAAAGCTATTGGTGTCTATAGATTCTAAAAAATTATGATATACATCACTATTTGGTAACTGGATCAAATTTTTGATATTTTTCTGACTTCCCATATTAAAAAATATGTAGGTACATTTCCCGTATGTTTGACTTAATTTTAATGAAAAGTATATTTTTTAGGAAAATAATGTTTTAACTATATTTATAATAAAATGTTACATATCGTATTGTTTATCTAATTAATTTTTTTCATATTACAAGCATTTTAAAATACATTGACTAAATTATTTAGTAATCATAAATAGTTTAAGATAGTACCCGAACCATTCTTATAATTTAAAAAAGCCTAAAATATGTAGCTGAAAAGTTATTATCATGATTTATATATCTAATTATTGCTTGTAATACAACACTTCCATAAACAACATTATATGCTACACTTTATTATAAATAATAGTTATTGCATTTTTATAAAAATAAAGTCAAAACCAGTTAAAAACACAAAAAAAAGTAATATTCCTTAATATAGGAAATCATAAAAATGCAATACTTTGTTCCATCTACCAAATGATGATATCTATCATATGTTTTGGAATCTATACATTCATAGCTTTCTAACAATCTATCGAACTCTTCCTCTCTGTTTTGAGCACCGACAACCGTTTTTGGCTCCTGTCCCACGGACTATTATATTATGTGGGGTTTAACACTTTATTATCTGAAAATAAATTATACTCATACTGTGCTATAGTCCGCTTAACACATTACACTTTAGGGAGCTAGAATCAGTCATTTAGAATATACTACTTAATTATTATTAATTATTTAAATTGATAATTATATTTAATAAAAATATTGATTTTAATCGAACAGTTATTTCTAATTAATATCCATGTTTACAACTACTATGTACTAAATTATAATATTTTTAGAATTGTTAAAAGTTATATAAGTAATATATTTTTTTAATTATGTTTTCAAAATAAGGATATACCTACAGTACTATTTAGTAGATCCTGTCATATGCGAGATTCTTATATCCACTAAAAAATCCTCGGTTAGCGCAGGGAATCGCATAACACAGGGAGTTAACTAAATGCACGCATTTATGCATATATATTGCTTTAAGGTGCACAGCTGTGCTTTAATATTACCACGCATGTTAAATGTACGTATATATGTTAAATGAAAAAATACTTTGAATTTTCACGATTCTTATGTTATAAATAAATTCCGATTTACATCGCATATTGTACATATTATGTTAAAAATACAAATTTATAGTAGGTATAGTACGTATACATACTTCCCGGTCAAAAGATTAACATAATTATAATTTGTAGTGTATTTTAGAACATATAAGTCAAAATAAACAAAAGATTGAAGAATATTACTCTAATTTGATCAATTTTGATTAGTTTTAGTATCTACTAATTAGAATTGAGTATAATATTTTTGGAATTTATGTTTTTCCTAGGAATTTCCAATAAATATTAGTTTTGTGTTAACATATTACAGCGTCCATTTTTTCATTTAATCATGAAAAAACGTGATATATGTTCAGAAATAGTTTCTCAGATGGTTATTTTGATACAAGAAGGTCTAACACAGGCATCTATAGGTCAACGGCTAGGTTTAAATCAGTCGGTGGTTCAACGTTGTCTTAAGCGTCATCCTGAAACAGGATCTCTCAGTGCTAACTGAACTATTGGGAGACCACGGGCAACTACAAATCAAACTGACAGCATGATATGACGGATGGCAGTGTCAAATCCTACAGCAACATCCATGCGTATACTGTCAGAACTACCACACCATATTCAAGTAAGAAGTAGAACTATCCAAAGACGATTACAACATAAATTTGGACTCCGAGCATATCGCCCAGTCATTAAACCCCGCCTAAGCAAAAAGAATATTTGTGATCAATTAACGTTTTACAACAGATATTCGCATTGGACCCCTGTAGAATGGAATCGAGTATTATTCTCCGATGAGTCCTCATTTAAACAGTTCGAAAATTATGGCGGCTTCGTTCCCCGACTTCTTGGAGAGCGCTATAGCCCAAGGCTAAAGCCCGAAAATGGACGCTGTAATATGTTAACACAAAACAAAGATTTATTAAAAATTCCTAGGAAAAACAGAAATTCCAAGAATATTATACTCAATTCTGATACTAGAGTCTAAAACTAATCAAACTTGATCAAATTAGAGTAATATTCTTCAATATTTTGTTTATTTTGGCTTATATGTTAAAAAATACACTATAAATTATGATTATGCTAATCTTTTGACCGGGACTGTATGTGTTTTAAATATGTTAGCTTTATTGTTTTTTTTTGAATTTATGTATTTGAATATTTTTCTAATTAATTGCATCATATTAAACATAATAACATTTCCTGACCATATCTTATATTTATTTTAAAAGTATTAACATTGACATTTTAAACATAATGATATGGTCCCCTATCTTTCATATTTCATTTACAGATACGCGGGCATGGACGACAAGAAACCGTTATTTATTTCGTTGGATTTAATAAACATAGCCATAGACAGGGAGCTTAGAAACCGGGTATGACTTTTCTGTGTTAAGTACTTGAACGTATAATTGATGATTCACGTCTTTCGTATGAAGCTAATTAAATAACACAATATTATCTTTAAGTTAAATATTTGAAACAGTAAATGCAGTCAACGGAATTGGTTGATAATATTTACTGCTTTATTTTGTAACTATCGTTATATTCTTTTGATTGATACATTTTTACATTGTTTGGCCCAATTTCAGGCAAATTCTGAGAATGAAAATATTCCAGAATCATCATGTGAACATGAAATTGAAGATGAATTAAAATATGAGGTTTGTTGATGCAGTGCTTTTTATATTCAAATTTATCCAAGTTATAAATTATACAATTTTTAAAAACTACGATAACATTTATGTTTTATCAAAAATAGAAAACATTGATTTAATAAATTGCGAGGTATACTGAAGTCAGTTAAATTTTAAAAATATTTTCTCCAAAAATCTAAATAGAGGCAGCTTATACACACACACATATACATTACGTTTATATATAATTATATTACATTTGTATAGGTCATTATAAACACATTTTTTGTGATTTGGGCCTAACTGTAAAATTTGGTTAATCCTTAAATTTATCTATTCGAATTTTTTGTATAGAAGTCCAAGTTTATTGCTCTATTTAAAAATGTCTCATTTTTGTTTTATTTAGAAACCTACTTCAAACACGGATATGGTTCTTCGTCCAACGATTAAAATAGAAGATAAAGCAGTTATTGAAAAGGTTAGTTATAGTATGTAGTATTAACTTTTTGAAACTTTAATTCAACTATAACATTTTATTATATAATTAAATAATTATTGATGTTTTTATTAAACACTAAATAGATTACCAGAAGACGAAAATGGGAATGTTGTTTTTATTAAATGTGCATATAACATAAAGTTGTGAGCAATTAAACGGCAGTTTAAAAATGTATGTTGATTGAGTTTTGATTGAAACTACTTAAAGCAAGTGATTTATCGCATTTTAATTTTTTATATAAACAATTTATGAATATTGAACAGATATTCGATTATAAAAATTATTTTTAGCATCGAATAATATTTTGATATGATATTGAGCCAATATCGCCTATAGTATACAGCATGTGTTATAAACATCGAAGAATAGAAAATATTCGCTTACTTTTTTTGTGATATCGACTGATATTTAAAACAGAGCTTTGTTTGCCCTATTGTTAATAATGGCGTAACTTAATTTATAATACACAAATTCATTTACATTCAAGATATACTTTCATAATATTTATATATGTGTAATTATTGCGTTGTTTATAAGTTATATTGTTGGTGCTAATTTTAAATGCTTTAGCGGCTTCAGTTACATAAATTATGTTGCAGGACTGCCAACCGTCAGTTTTCCCGTGACAATCACCGTTTTTGAGACTGTCTAATAATTGAGGTGTTATAGTAATGAACCTGATATGTGCGCATTGTTTATTTGTTTAATTTCTACATTACATTATTTCACTTTACTACGTAACATTATTGCCATGAGCCTAACCATGCTGCTACTACAAGCCAATCCATCAAACTAGGATTATAAATTTTTTTTGACGATTGAAAAATATGATTGGATTATTAAAACTGACAATGATGTTAAGCTATCATTTTTTCTGAATGCCTTATATATCGATGGATTAAACATCTCTAATTGTCTCTCAGAATCCAAACTGACTTTTACGACGCTGTAAATTGTTTTGAAGCCTTTTTAATAGTAAAACGTCAATTTACCTTTGACGAACTATATTTTTTAAGTTACGTCAAGGAGCATGCGAATCGATTTAACAATTTACCTGTCGATTGCGTCTTCTAGGAAATGAATTTTTTTAAGGACAACTTGCCTAATATGTTTAGTTACAATTGGGGGGGGGCTCACCAATCACTATCGAGAACGGCCAGCCAATGACAGAACAGGAAGAGTATAAAAGAGACGCGCGCGTGTGTGAATCATCTTTCTTAAAGGGGGCATAAACACTGGGTCATAGTTTGCTTGCAGAAAACGCTGGCTAGCTGACTATTACTAGAGAGTGTGCTCGCAATAATAAAGGTCAGGCTCAATCAATTAAAGGGTCAGCAAGGTTTAACACTCTGACTAAACCGAAGATGTTCATTCACGATGGGGCTACACCAGCTTCATCGAAGTCCAGGCTCTGTGTTCAAAGAAGAAATCTAATATCTCATGTGTCTTGTGATGGTAGTATTAATAATAATGACTATATACCTTGTTTTGATATTGTACCTTAATCTGATACTTTGTGTGAGAACAAAAATACATTTTTTAGTTTTGGTGGTACTGCTAATTCTAACCTAGTGAGAAAAATAGAAATTACCAGAAAATATTAAAACGTAAATATTGCTCACCAAGCATGAAAAACGAGGTATAATGTTTGAAAGAAATATATTGATGCTGGTAGAATTTTTTATTATTATGTTTAAGAAATATATCTATATGTATGTCGGTCGTTTATATAAGCTATTGTGTATAAAGTGTTTTATGTGAGTTTCCTGTGGTAATTACACACTTCAAGTGTATAATAGATATTGCATTGGTTTAAAGGAGTTTGGTATATTATATGTGTGTTTTGTTAATTTTATCTTCATATTATGCGTATGGATACATATAATCAAAAAGTGGATGGAAGTTGCATTGTTTATGTCGTAACTGCTGTTGTTTATACACCTCATATTAACGTGTATTTAATCGTTTTTTATATATATATTTAACATTACATTAATTTTATCATTTAACTGAGGTAAATTAGATTCTTTCAATTTTACATGTTTTGACAACTTTTCGGTTCAATTTAATATAGTTTGCTACATTAACTGTATATTTTCAAAATACAGTAGAATTCGCCTATAACGACTTCGTTTATAGGGTCAGTTTGTCCATAACGACGCTTTTGGCTATGTCCCTGCAGAATTCCTATATAATATATACAGATAAGTTCGTCTATATCGTCACATTTTTACAGTCCCATACATATATAATTTGCCTATAGCGATGCATCATCCTAACTTGCTAACGTTTACAAGGTACATAATACATATGAAGGTATCTGTAATTCACCATTCTATTAGTACCTATTGGCGCACATACAATACTTTGTAAAATCTCGTAAGTTAATCCTCTTTGGTGGCAACATATGAACAGTTGGATTACATAATGTGTATTATTCCAATAAATAGATATACATACATACATACAATGACTATTCTTTTCAAAGGATTTATTGGTTGATGCTCTCTATTTATAACTTTCTTCTTTAACAATGATACATACAAATGGTAAATAATATTAAATAGAGCATATAAATGTTAAAAAAACGTATATGTAATGGAAAAATAGTCTAATTCGTCTATAACGTCGCTTTTTGCTAAGTTCCTTGAAGTGTCGTTATAGGCGAATTCTACTGTAATTTTATTACTTGCATTTTTTTTATTTCTTCGTTTAGGTGATCATGAAAAACAACTGTCAGATGAATTCAGCGTCGACCTCATCGAAACAACTATTTTGCAGCTCAAGTCTGGTTACTTCAATAAAGCCATTCAAATGTAAAGTGTGTAACCTATGTTTTGTAACAAAAAACAATTTGACGATGCATAGCAATATGCATATAGTTGCAAAGTCATTACAATATGCTGGGTGTCAAAAATTATTTTCCAGTTACGGTTATCTTTCTCAACATAAACGTATTCACTCTGGTCAGAAACCGTTTCAATGCGATGTATGTCACAAATGTTTCACACAATCTGGTCATCTTTCTCAACATAAACATATTCACACTGGAGAAAAACCCTTTAAATGTCATATTTGTAACAAAGCATTTTCCCATCTGTCCAATTTAAATGAGCATCATCGTATTCACACTGGAGAGAAACCCTTTAAATGTAATATTTGTAACAAAGCATTTACCCTTCTGTCCACTTTAAAAAAGCATCATCGAATTCACACTAGAGAGAAACCCTTTAAATGTCATATTTGTAACAAAGCATTTTCCCAGCAGTCCACTTTGAAGCGGCATAATCGTATTCACACAGGACAGAAACCTTTTGTAGGTCATATTTAGAAAAGTCACGTGTTTATTTACGCTTGTAAGTCTATTCATTTGTGGCAAACAAAATGTCAAAAATATACTCACACCTTAAACAATTCCCTTTTAATTGCTTTTAGTCATAAGTATTTTTGATTGAGCATTTTTTAGATTTGAGAGACCCACATGAAAGTATATATTTATTTAAAATTTTGGTTTTGAATTGCATATAATAGAAGAAATATGAGTATATCATTTATTATAAATGTTTATAATTCTAAGTTTTACCTAGGTTTTTGTATTTATTGTACACTAAACTTAATTAGATTGATGTTATAATGATCGAAAATTTAGTTTTCTTCTTTTAAATCACATGATCATATTCCCTTATGATGAGCTCTTTTTATCTGAAGTTAGGTAAAGATCTTTTTCACAAAACTACATTAAACATACTGCTATTAACACATAAATGAAGCATTTTCAATGTCTTTTTGGTAACAAACATTATCCAATGTCATAATTATATATCGTAATCATACACACTGTTGGACATTATCCAAAATTAAAATGTGAAGTTTCTCAATATTTTATCTTACATCAGTATTATATTATAATTGCTTTAATTTGTATGGTACTTGTGATTAGTATTGAGCTGTATGAATACTTGTTTAATAATTTTACATTTAATTGACTACACTTTACTTTACTGAATTTCTTTCATTGTGATTATTTTTGGTTTTCAATAAACTACTGGATTAACTTTTGTCTTCTCTTGATTTAGCCTGTTTTAAAAAGCTAAAATTTGTTTTACTTCTTGAGATGTAGCTAGTATTAATGTTTTTTTGCTTATTTTATTGAAATGCATGGTAAAATTATGTCAGAACTTTTAAATTTTGCCTTTGAAGTAAAGTTCAGCCACAAACAATCAGTACTTCTGACAAACGTTCATTAATGTTAACGTATCGGACATGGAAACCTAAATTGTATTTATTGTTTTTTTATGAAATTAAGATTTGGGGAAGTTTTTTTATAGTTTATCCACTGTATACCATATTTATAAGTCGACTACATATTATAAATTATATTCTATTCAATTTTTTGTTTAGTCAATCTAATACAGGTTTGTAACCAACTCAACAAGTAACAAAGTTTGCTGCCTATAGCTAACTACATATAATTAAATGCTTTTATAAATTGCTATTAATAGCCTTCGTTATTTTTTCGACAACATATATTCTAAAATTAGATATTATTATAAAATTCAATTTGCTGTAATACTTTTATTGTTATTTGTTTTGTGTTCGACTCTACAATCATTTTATATAATTATGTATTTATTCGTTTATATTAAATAAGACAATCTGTTGATTATTGTTTAATTTATTTATTTCAGTATTTGATTCTACCTGGTTGTCAATCAATTTGTCACTCAATTGCATATTAGTATTGTAAGTAATATTTTATTTTATGTTTGAATATTAATCTGTATAAGAATATTTAATCGGATAGTTTATATAAATAGCTTTGCTTGCTTAGATCTCATGAGTCATTTTTTAAGTAATGTGTTATGAATACTACTATATATTAAATCGTGGTTATATCTACCTCGAGATAGAATATATATCTACAATTTGTTCTCTCATAATTTTGTTTCGTCAAATTTTGTTTATAATTTTCTGTAGTGCATACAGTTATCCATTCGTAATATACATATACGCAAAATTTAACATGCGAAAAAACTTATATATATATTACTTCTCACACAGGCTATTCGTTTATGTGAATTGTCGTCCCCTCAACTCATTGTCTTTTCATATATTTAACACCTAGCGACTATGCCTGAATCTTGAGTAGTGTGAGATTTTCTTCTGTTACTACTTCTTATTTGGGGATAAACTTTAGTGCGCAGTGATTGTTCGCTCTCTGATCTCATATTCTAGCTTCGCTGTGTAACTCGAATTAGCAGCTAACAGTCACCCCTTGCGAATTTGATAGCTTCGTGCTCCAATTTTCTTAGTTGGAAAGTATTTTGTTTTTCAGGCAATTTAGATATAAAACCACTCAAGTCAATTTTTCGACAAAATTGTTTTTAGTCAAAATATGTTGTTTGGTACATCTTACATTTTCTACCTTGCAAGTTTTAATGAAATGAATAATTTTGGAGTATATAAAAATAAAATTACAAATGATTTAATTTTTGAACTGACTAATTTACAACATCAAAACTACTCAAGTGTTTTTGCCTTGTATAATTGACTAGAAGTAATCATGTTTACAACGACAAAACTACTCAAGTCTATATGGTGTGTCTGATTTATATTAAATCTTATATAAACAACGATAAAACTTCTCAAGTCGTACAATTGTATGAGTTAGCAGAAAAGGTAAATTATATTACATTATAATCCAGGTAACAACTTATAAAAACATAATATAAATTTAACACAATGTTTTAACAAATACTTATTTTCAAAGCTTAAACAAAATCTGGAGTTTATACTGTTTCAAACATACACATTTGTCCACTGTAATAGTACGTGTCATATTTAATATATAATAACATATCATATCATTGATGAACTAAAGCCTCAATTTATATGAAAAGGTATCATTTTGATTATTTAACATAGGTACAACAAAAATTTTGTTTTTATAATTCCATATAAATATTATAATGATTATAATTTTTACAGATCTATTAGGTTTTATTCAAATATAGTAAATTAATGTTGCTTTTGTTATGACTGCAGTATAAATCAATATAGAAGCCATTAAAAAAACTAAAAATAAAACGTTTGAGAAAGCCATGAGATTTGATAATTAAAACATGCATAGCATACAAAAAATAAAAGTAAACAGATTAATTAATAGTATCATGATATCAAATAGAAAAAATACATGTTTGAAATGTTGATTCACTGGAACACACCCTGCTCTATTATTTTTAAACAGTCCTACATGCTTATTTAAAGGAATAATCATAGTCTGTACACTTGTCTCTTGTATGTGTGTAATGACATAGAAAATAGAAAAAATAGGTTATCTGATCTCTGTCTCATCTAGTATAGTGTAGGTAGATTTGATCTCTATGAATAAGTACAATTTATCTTACCATTGGGTGTAAGTATCCTTCACAGACATTACAAACGCTCAACAGAAAAGACAATGACAATGTAAATGCCTAGTATATATATTTCAAAGACATTGGAATCTAGAGTTTTATTCCATTTATATACTAACCTAGACTGGACACAACACTAGAAAGAGAATTGAAATATATGTAATTTTTCTGTCTGACATCTCAGTAAATCAGAAGCAAAAAGAGCATGGAAATTAGTGGACAGAAATGTATGCTTAGTCTAGAAAGAAGAAAATATCTATGGATGTGCCTACAAATTGCCTACCAAAGAATCAAAACTGAAATTACATTTATTACATTGCACTACTAGAAGTTGCTTGCTAAACATCCAAAGGAATACTGTGAAGATAGTAATTACTGTGTTAAAGTGGCAGTCCATATCTGAGCTGCATTCAGCAAAGAGAAAAATTGAAATGAATAATAGTATATTTCATTTGAATGTCTATATATGACATTGTATGACATCACCAACCATTTTATATATGTACGTCATATCTAATCTATTTACACTAATGTGCTGTATTGTATTGTGTTGTTTTCTATTGTATTATATTAATGAGAAATACCATTTAATCATAAATAATACAACCTGTCATTTTAGATTCTAATTTTAATGTCTATATTTAAAACTTTGTAGCCGCCACTGAAAAATATGAAAATACACAAATTTTAAGTCTGATTCAAAATCAGAAACAGGTTCTGCCAGAATCACTACTAAATGGAATGTATATTTATATAAATTAGCAATATGTTTGGTAATTGTCAGTTTTGGTATTTTTCTTTATAGATATGCATATATAAAGGTACTCATGTAATATTAAATATTTTACTTCAATTTAAAATGATATTACTAGTTTTCATGTAATTTGGACTTATTGTCTTTTTGTCTATAGAAAAGCAATTGTTGTTTAAATAATAATTAATTTATCAAACAATTTAAAAAAATAACTCCAATTATTACTCAGTCACTGAAGATAGCTCTGAATTGCTAAAACAGCCTAAAATTGAGTATATTTTAATAAACATATGTAAGACAAAGAGTTAAACAATATTGTTTTTTAAAATATCTAATTTATATGTATTTTCTTTTGAATATAGATGTTGTCTGTAATGGAAGAAGTGCGTTTTAACAGTATATATATCATGTATTCTTTTAGTTTTCTGAGATAATTATCTAACATTTAAAGCCAGAATAATTTACTTATTAAACAGACAAAAGTTATTGAAATTTTAAATATGCTCATTTAGTCAACAAGCACCAATATCAGCTCCAGACGCCAAATTTTAGAAAGCTATAAAAATGACATAATTGAATAAAATTAGATGAACATTCATTTTTCCATATTCATGATAATGGTTACTTTATTGAATATACAAATTTGAAAGCAAATCAGAGAAAACTCATTGGGTGATTTGATGACCCATTTCTAACTTCTTTAGAATATGGAGTAAGACTTGACTGTTCCACAATTTTATTCACTTTTGTTATCTTTTGCTTTAACTTGATGCCTCTGAGTTTAAATCTGGATAGTTTCTTTGGTAGCCCGAGACAATTTCATTTTGTTATGTTTTTAGCTGTTTTGGTATTGGTGTACTTGCCAACATATTAGATTTTTCTGCTGCATAATTTGCCAGTATTTCCTTGCAAGGTCATTTTGTATGACATTTTGAGGCATTGATGCTTATAGTTTAAGTTCCATTTTGGCTACTAAAAGTTTGTGGTCAATTCTGCAGTCTACTTCAGGCATTGTCTTAGTTGAGGTTATCATCATCTTCCACCTGCTTATGATATAATCTATTTGATTTCTATATTGTCCATTTGGAAGTTACAGGTGTATAGTCTTTATTTTGGTTGTTTAAAGCAACTGTTTTTGATTTGAAGATTGTTTTGTATACAACATTGTATCAACCATTTTCCTGCCTTAATCATCTCTCCAAGCTTATAATATATTTCCAATCACTCCAGATGTGAGGATTCTTCCAACTTTTGAGTTCCAGTTTTCCATTAATACCATTACATTACTTTGTGTTTTGTAAATTACATGCTCATATGGTCTTTGAATTTTTTTAAATTTCATCTTCTGCATTGGTTATGGGTTCATATACTTGGAAAGTGTAAACTAGAAAATCAAGTCCTATTTTACCCAATTATTGTTTCACTATTTGAAGTTTCCCTTAGTATTTATACTTGTATTCTATGTATCAATTTTTATTTGACAGTATAAGCAAATGCAATTCTTTTAATATCTGATATCAGCATTTGAACTCCTGATAAGGTTTGGTTACATTCAGGGTTTGTATGTGTGCTGCAGGTACTATGTACTAATATACCATTTTGAGTTTGACACTGCTAACTTAATGTTTTCAAACAGAAAATACTGTTTGTGCATAAAGTTATCGTTTTTATTATATAAGTACTGCTTTTCCATCATGTCATACTGCATACATTTTAACAATTAACAAAATTATTATATCAAAGCTATGTGTTTTTAATATATTCTATATGTTCATATATATTAATATGTCAAATTTACATGTCTCTACAGTTTGCCAGTATTTTAACAAATATATTTTTGAAGGTAATACACTCTAGATACACTTGATACTACTTTTCAATAGTTCAATAGGTGTATACTTAATTTATAATACTCAAATTCATTGACATGCAAGATATTAATATATGGTCATAATATTTGTATATATGTAATTATTGCGTTATTTATAATTCTTTGTATTAAGTTTGAATGCTTGAACGGTTTTAGTTACATAAATTATATTTCAGACCAGCTAAACGTCACGGTTTTTCCGTGACAAACACGGGTTTTGAGACTGTCTAAAAATTGAGGTGCTCTAATAATAAACACGATCTGTTTGCATTGTTTATTTGTTCATTTTCTACATTAAATTACTTCACTTTATTACGTAATATTATTGCGATGAACCTAACCATGCTGTTACTACAAATCAATTCATCAAACTAGGATTATAAATTCTTTCTAAGACGATTGAAAAATATGATCGAATTATAAAAGCTGACAATGATGCTAAGCTACCGTTATTACTAAATGTCTTATATAACAATGGACTAAACATTAATAATGGTCTGTCAGAACCGAAACTGACTTTTTACGACGCCGTAAATCGTATTGAAATCTTTTTAATAGCAAAACGTCAATTTCACTTTGACGAATGAAGTTCTTTAAGTGATGTCAAGGGGCCATCAAATCGATTTCACAATTTACCTGCCGATTGCGTCTTCTGGGAAATGAATGTGATTTTAAGGACAACTTGCCTAGCATGTTTAGTTACAATACATCTTTGTTAAAGAGGTCCATAAACATTCTGGGTCACAGTTTGCTTGCAGAAAACGCTGGCTAGCTGACTATTACTAGAGTTTTTTCGCAATGAGAGGTGTCAGGCTCAATCAATTATAGGGTCAGCAAGGTTTAACATGCTTACTTAATCGTTGATGTTCAGTCACGTTCGGGCTACACCAGCTTCATCCAAGTCCAGGCTCTTTGTTCAAAGAAGAAAATTTATATATCATGTATCTTGTGACGGTATTATTAATAATAATGACTATGTGCCTTGTTTTGATATAGTACCTTAATCTGATATTTTTTGTGATAACAAAATGCATTTTTTAGTTTTAGTGGTACTGCTAATTCTAACTTAGTGAGAAACGTAAAGAAAAATGTTAAAATATAAAAACGTTGATATTGCGTACCAAGCTTGAAAAACGAGGTATAATGTTTGAAAGATATACACTGATGATTGTTTTTTACTAAGTTTGAGAAATATAACTATATGTATGTCGGTCGTTTACGATAAGCTATTGTATATAAAGGGTTTTATATGATTTTCGTGTACTATGTACATACTACAAGTGTATAGTAGATATTGTCATTTGTCTAAAGGATTTTGGTAGATGTTGTGGGTTTTTGTTAATGTTATCTTCATATTATGCGTATTCCACGACCTTCATATTCCACTTGTCCGCCCATGCTGCTATGACATCCGCGGCCTTCGTGGTAATTTTTCAGCTTCCATCAGCTTATGATGCATAGCTAGTTTCGCTGTTTCATACAGATCTACTCCAGTTTCTTTTATTTCTATTGCAAGGTCCGCTGTTCATAGGAGGAAAAGAGTTGGTAAGAGTCGCTCTAGTTGCAGACATCGTTGTTACCTCTCCAGTCACTGACAGTATCGATATATTTCCCTTTAAGTCTACTAATGTCTCGCGCCACTTGCTGTAATTTTGATACATTAAAATTTAAAAAACAAGTTGCACACATTGTTCGATTTCTAGTAGACCTGTTTTGTCCAGAAGATTCATAAGGTCTAGCAAAAATGACCCATTGACTGATGAAATGCAGTTATTTGAGTCTAACTCGTCTTAGGCTCATGTGACGTATCCTGATGGTCTAGCATCTACATTGTTTCTTAACGATTTATCTGCTGCTTCACCAGATCCTTCCTATTTTAAACCTACTTTGTTTCGTACAGATCTTGCTCTATCTCTTTCAAAAATATGTTGTGTCTCCAAGAAAAAGCTTCAGATGTCTACATAGACAGAACCCAGAGCCTGGGTTAGCTGAACTAAAACATCATCAATCACTCAGACTGCGAAACAACGGATTTACCTGATAATCAACTTCGTACTTTGTAGACTGCACTATGTTTTTCGTGATCTCATCTACTTGTATATACGTTGCCTCCAAGTATTGATCAGTCTCTCTATCTCTTTACGTAACTATCTACTCACATCTTTGTGTATTTCGAACTTTTTGCTTTAGTTGAATATATCACTGGTTAATTTATTTTCGTTTGCAAATTTGTAGTTTTTGTATTAAACCGATGAAAGTATTATCTTTATTTTCAATCGAATTAATAACTAACTAATTGTTTTTCATATCATTTTATTCAATCAAATCAATTTTATAATGATTTGTATCTTACGATGTTTATCTTTATTTATTTTTATACCAGGTTACTATATTTCAACCGGATAATGCGGAATTCAAAGGACAACATGACCGAGTGTAACCTGTGTCATAAAGTCTTTACTTATACTAGTTCGTTAAAACGGCATTTTCATACTCACACTGGAGAGAAACCATTTAAATGTCATCTTTGTAACAAAGCATTTACCCAGCTGTCCCATTTAAAGATACATCATCGTACTCACACTGGAGAGAAACTCTTTAAATGTCATCTTTGTAACAAAGCATTTACCCAGCTGTCCACTTTAAAGACGCATCATCTTACGCACACCGGAGAGAAACCCTTTAAATGTAATCTTTGTAACAAAGCATTTACCCTTCTGTCCACTTTAAAGCGGCATCATCGTACTCACACTGGAGAGAAACCCTTTAAATGTAATCTTTGTAACAAAGCATTTCGCCTTATGACTACTTTAAAGGGGCATCATCGTACTCACACTGGAGAGAAACCCTTTAAATGTCATCTTTGTAACAAAGCATTTACTCAGCAATCCACTTTAAAGCGGCATAATCGTACTTACACATGACTGTAAATTTTGATGTGTCATATTTAAACATAATTCACTCGTTTACGCTTTTAAGCCTCATGTGTGACAATTTTAATGACACAAATGTTACTCACACCTTTAACAATTCCTTTTTAATTGCTTTTCGGAATACGTATTTTTGATTAAGCATTTTTTAGATTTAAAAGATCCACTTGAAATTATTTGTTCATATGCATTATTTATATTTTGTTTTTAATTGCGTATATCAAAGGTTTTGGAAAATATAAAATCAAGGTTTATAATTCAATGTTTTTGTATTTAATGTATACTAAATTTTTAATTGCTAAAGGTTTTTTTTTAGTTCTTTTTAATTTAGAATCACTTGATCATATTCCTTCATGATGAGTTCTTTTTATCTGATGCTAGGGAGAGATTTTTTCGCAAAACTACATTAAACATACTGCTATTCACACATAAATGAAACATTTTCAATGTCATTTTGGTAACAAACGTTTTTCCAGTATCATAATTATACTTCGTAATCATACACACTGCTGGACATTATCCAAGAATTACATGTAAAGTTTCTCAATATTTTAACTTACATCAATATTATTTTATAATTGCTTTAATTTATATTGTACTTGTGATTAGTATTGAGTTGTATGCATGCTGTTTAATAATTTTACATTTAATTGACTACACTTTACTGAGTTTCTTTCATTGTGAATTGTTTTGTTTTTCAATAAACTACTGGACTAACTTTTGTCTTCTCTTTATTTAGCCTGTTTTAAAAAGCTAAAATTTGTTTTTTGAAATGTAAGTATTATTACTAGTTTTCTGCTTACTTTGTTTGAAATATATATATCACTATTAACTCACATTTAGTGGTTTTTATTATTTCGATGCAAGTAATATTAGTAATGACTCAAAACATTGTGTAGGTCTTTTATATTAGATAATCACCATATAAAAGCTGTTGCTAATAATGTTATCAATAAATTATTATATTGTGCATTTGTTAATATATTGTATTTTTATTAATGTTTATATTTTGCCTTTGAAGTAAAGTTCAACAACAAACAATCAGTACCTCTGAAAAACGTTCAATAATGTTAACATATCGGACGTGGAAACCTAAAATGTATTTATTGTTTTTTTATGAAATTAAGATATGGGGAAGTTTTATTTGTAGTTTATCTACTGTGTACCATATTTATAAATCGACTATTATAAAAATATTCTATTCAATTTTATTTTTAGTCAATCAAAAACATGTTTGTAATCAACTCAACAAGTAACTAAGTTCGCTGCCTATAACTAACTATAATTAATCAAATTCTTTTATAAATTCCTATTAATAGACTTCGTTATTTGTTTAACACAATATATATTAAAATTATAAATTATTATCAAATTCAATTTGTTGTAATACTTTTATAGTTATTTGCTTTGCGCTGGACCCTACAATAATTATATAAATGTATTTATTCATTTATATTAAATGAGATAATCCGCTGATTATTAATGTTTAATTTATTTATTTCAGCATTTTATTTTACCTGGTTGTCAATCAATTCTTTATTCAATTGCATATTGGTCTTGTAAGTAATATTTTATTTTGTTTTAACATTAATCTAAATTACAATATTATGTAAATCGGAAAGTTTATCTAAATAGCTTTGTTTGCTTTGATCTCATGAGTCATTTTATCTAATGTATTATGAATACTGATATTTATTAAATGGTGGTTATATCTTCCACAAGAAAGAATATATATATCTTTCATATAAAGTATTAAATAAACAAGTATATAACAAATATATCAAAAGATCCACTACCATAATGTTGCGGTATAAACTTTATTCACGCAAACTAGAAGCTAGAGTCAGTGGAAGAATACATGCTTCAACTCTGTCAAATAGAAAAAATGTACGATTCGAGCACTGATAGCTGATCAACATCGTGACCTACTTATTTGTGACACATTCATCGCTGGTCTGCAATCGTCAGCTATACGTCAATGACTTATACTAGAATCTACTGAGTATTCTATTGATCGTCTCTACGCCACTGCAGTTTCATTGGAATTAGCTACTACCGATGCTCGCCAATTCGGTCCAACAACTACATCTTATTCAGAGTCAGTCCCGATAACTTCTGTTATATCAGTTATATATCTGTTATAACTCCCGATAAAATCTGTTTATATCACACCTAACCACTATATCCAATAGCCATTTGCTATCTGCCCCCTGTAACCTGCCTCTTACCAGTGCAGCTCTGGTTAATTTTAAGGTGGAATATATGTATATGCATGTATTTTCAGTAATCAGATATTTAATGAAAAAGGAAAACTACATAATTAACAAACATATTTAGTTAAAAAGTCAAAGTTTTAAACTATAAATGAATATGCCTTCTGGCTATTCTCCTAATGTATGTACTAAATAATATTTAGGGTGTTTTTCTGAATGCTTGATGAATATATTTTATTTATATATAATGATTATATATTTTTACATAAAAGTAAATCAATTGAATGGAAAGTAAATTTTTAAACTGTTTAAGGTTATTCCTCCAATTTCTAGTGACAACTGAAACTAACAATTGATGAAGTATACTATCCTTTTTCATGTTTTTAAAATATATAACTTATATAGTGTACCATCAAAACAATAACTCTTTATAATAATGATTTCAAATAAAACAAAAGTAAAAAACAACACACAAAAAATATTATTGAAAATTTGATTCAAAATGCACATTACAAATATATAATACTTGTTTACATATATTTTTACACATATTTACGGTGTAATTCATTGTCTTTCAATAGATTGACTTTTTTAGAGAAAGAGATTCATCTGATAATCAACTTCGTACTTTGTATACTGCACTGGTTTTTGGGACCTCATCTACTTGGATATACGTTGCCTCATATGTATCGTTACTGATAGTATTGATCGTTCTCTCTATCTCGTTACGTAACTATTTACTCCCATCTATCTGTATCTCGATCTTTTTGTTTTAGTTAAATATATCACTTGTTAATTTATTTTTATTTACGAATCTGTAGTTTTGTATTAAACTGATGAAAGTCTTATCTTTATTTTCATATCGAATTAATAACTAACTCATTGTTTTTAATATCTTTTTATTTTATCAATTAAATTATATACATGTTTTCGTATCTTGCTATGTTTATCTTTATTTATTTTTATTGTTACTCTATTTCCAGGTCACTCTATTTCAACTGGATAATCCAGAATTCAAAGGACAAAATGACCAAGTGTAACCTGTGTCATAAAGTCTTTACTTATTCTAGTTTGTTAAAACGGCACTTTCATACTCACACTGGAGAAAGACCCTTTAAATGTCATCTTTGTAACAAAGCATTTACCCAGCTGTCCACTTTAAAGCTGCATCGTCATACTCACACTGGAGAGAAACCGTTTAAATGTCATCTTTGTAACAAAGCATTTACCCAGCTGTCCTCTTTAAAGCTGCATCGTCATACTCACACTGGAGAGAAACCCTTTAAATGTCATCTTTGTAACAAAGCATTTGCCAGGTTGTCCAATTTCAAGGATCATCATCGTACTCACACTGGAGAGAAACCCTTTAAATGTCATCTTTGTAACAAAGCATTTACCCTTATGACTACTTTAAAGCGGCATAATCGTACTCACACTGGAGAGAAACCCTTTAAATGTCGTCTTTGTAACAAAGCATTTACCCAGCCGTCCACTTTAAAGCGGCATAATCGTACTCACACTGGAGAGAAACCCTTTAAATGTCATCTTTGTAACAAAGCATTTAGCCTCATGTTCAATTTAAAGCGGCATAATCGTACACACGCAAGACAGTAACCTTTTATATGTCATATTTAAAAGTAATTCACTTATTTTTTTACTCTTGTAAGCCTATTCATTTGTGACAAACTCAATTGCACAAATTATACTCACACCTTGAACATTCCATTTTGATTGCTTTTCAGCATACATATTTTTGATCAAGCATTTTTTAGATTTGAAATATCTACATGAAACTATGTATGCATGTACATAAATTATTTTAAATTTTGTTTTTAAATTGCATATAGTAGGGAAAATACGTCCGAGTATATATAAAATAAAGGTTTATAATTCAATGTTTTTCTAATTATTTTAGTAAAAAACATTTATCCAATGTCATATTCATACATTATAATATACACAATGTTGAAAATTCTCCGAGAATTAAATGCGAAGTTTTTCAATATTTAACTTTCCTCAATATTATATCATAATTGCTTTAATTTATATTGTACATATGATTAGTATTGAGCTGCATGCATACTTGTTTAATAATTTTACATTTAATTGACTACACTTTACTCAGTTTCTTTCTTTGTGATTATTTTTGGTTTTCAATAAACTACTGGACTAACTTTTGTCTTCTCTTGATTTAGCCTGTTTTAAAAAGCTAAAATTTGTTTTACTTGAGATGTAGCTAGTATTACTAGTTTTCTGTTTACTTGTTTGAAATATATATATATCACTTTTAGTTTTTTTTATTATTCCGATATAAGTAATATTAGTAATGACTTAAAAAAATTGTGTAGCTCGTTTATATTAGATTATCACCATATAAAAACTGTTGTTAATAATTTTATGAGTAAATTATCAAATTGTATATTTGTTAATTTATTGTATTTTTAATTAATGTTTAATATTTGCTTTTCAAGTAAAGTTCAGCAACAAACAATCAGTACTTCTGACAAACGTTCATTAATGTTAACGTTTCGGACGTGGAAACCTAAAATGTATTTATTGTTTTTTATGAAATTAAGATTTGGTGAAGTTTTATTTGTAGTTTTTCCACTGTACCATATTTATAAATTGGCAAAAATGATATTCTATTCGATTTTATTTTATTTTTAGTCAATCGAAAATATTTTTTAGCCAACTCAACAAGTAACAAAGTTTGCTGCCTATAACTATCTTTAATCAAAATATTTTTTATATATTGCTATTAATAAATAGCCTTTGTAATTTTTTTTAACAAAATATTTATTAAAATTACAAATTATTATCAAATTCAATTTGTTGTAATATATTTATAGTTATTTGCTTTGTGCTCGACCCTACTATAATTATTTAAATGTATTTATTCATTTATATTAAATAAGATAATCCGTCGATTATTAATGTTTAATTTATTTATTTCAGCATTTGATTCTACCTGGTTGTCAATCAAGTCGACACTCAATTGCATATAAGTCTTGTAAGTAATATTTTGTTTTATGTTTTAACAATATTGAATCCGAAAGTTTATCTAAATAGCTTAACTTGTTTAGACCTAATGAGTCATTTTATCTAATGCATTATGAATACTGAAATTAATTAAATCGTGATTATATCTACCACAAGAAAGAATATATGTCTACAATTTGACTGATTGACTCTTTTTACCTACCTGGTCTGATTGGGCTTAACTCTGAACCAGCTTAGAACATATCTATAATAATAATAATAATGCATTTATTTTTATAAAGCGCTCCAAAATGATACAACATTGTCAGCAACGCACGCAGCAGTAGTGTACGCATTACACTGTTGGTTATTGTTTTATTGCATATTTATCTAATGAAAGAGTTAGGTTAACTATAGTGTGAAAAAAATTTATAAAAAGTATACATTTCATCTACAAAAGGTAGAACTGTTGCAGTCCATTAATTCATAATACAAATTGAATTCCTTTTTTATTGACTGGATAGTCTCTGTTATTTTTCCGGGTATTTTATGAAAAACTACTTTTGCTCTATTTTCGGTATGTAATAATCATTCTACGAGGTGTCCACACTGTCTAACCATTTTATTGGACAAAACAACGAAATCTCTAGAATTGTATATGCTTCACTCATACAAATTCACTCAAGTCAATTTTTCGAGACCAACGTTTTTTTAGTCAAAATGTGTTGTTTAGTACGTTTTACATCTTCTATCTTTCAGGTTTCAGTGACTAATTTTGATTCATTTTGGAGTAGTTTAAAAAAACAATTTACAAAACCACTTAATTTTTTAACTTACTAATTTACAACTGCAAAACTACTCAAGTTGTTTCGCCTTGCATAATTGGCTAGAAGCAATCATGTTTACATCGTCAAAACTTCTAAAGTGTATATGGTGTGTTTGAATGGATATTAAATCTTATATAAACAACGGAAAATTCACTCAAATGTTAGCAGAAAAGGTAAATTCTATAACATTATAACTGAGATAGAAACTTATAAAAACATACTTTAAATTTATCACAATGTTTTTTTTTAAATACTTATTTTCAAATTTTAAACCACATCTGGAGTTTATACCGTTTCAAACATATACATTTGTCCACTTTAATAGTGAGTGTCATTATGATTAACCCTACATGGCAGACTTTTCTTAAACAACATTCTTCTATTATACATTTTTCCAAAAAAAGAAAATTTAATGGTTACAAATAGTTATTGTAAAATTTTATGATATATGATATATACAATAATTTTTATAATATCATCTTTGTTTTAACGTTATATTATGTTATATAGTACAGCAGTTCAGACACTCAAAGCTTACGATAATCGATTATATTATATAATAATAATATAAAATATTATCTTCCATACTTCCATTTCTTAATTAAATGAGTATCCGTTTAAAGTTACCTAATAATCCAGTTTTGATATTATAATACTTTTAATCCCCTTTACATGATTTTGTTTACATACTAATAAATAGAGTCGATCAACTGATATTTTTGACAACAGCTAAAACTAATACTAAAGCTTGAACTCAATGGGAGAACACCTCCTGCCTTATCAAGTCTGTCCTTCTAATTGGTGGCATATTATTCTTTGATTTTTGCATTGGATTGATTCCCTCCACCAATATTTGAACTATATGAGAACACACCTACCTTATAAAGTTTGTCCTTCTGGCTGGTAGCATAACTTTTGATCTTTGAGGTGGATTCAATTTACCAAAGCTTAATGAACTTGTAGTTAGTTAACTTTATGTTTAAACTTATATTCATGATAACACTTAGATTACATACAAGCTAATCACATACAGTCCCGGTCAAAAGATTAGCATAATCATAATTTATAGTGTATTTTTTAACATATAAGCCAAAATAAACA
>JAYRBW010077473.1:0-24548 GCA_036023295.1 Invenusta paracnida | reverse complement strand
TAAACGCTTTTTGACTATATAACATTTCAATATAATTTTGAAATTGTCTTCGTTGTCATGGCAATCGCCTGCCTATTAAGTGTTTGGTAAAAGCAGATGTGAGAGTATTTTTTCTATGCGGCATAATCACTAGCATACCACTTGTTATTAATTCTTTCTTTTTGTGCAGTTGTAAATATGTATATCAATAATAGTTCCTTTAATGCTTAATTCAATGTAATTCTTGTGGCGATTATAATTGTATTTTAATGGAATTCAAAATACTCCACACTCCCTATATATTGCTAAATATATTCAATTTATTAAAATTTGAATTACTTAAAATGGTTGACAAATGTAGCAATTAATACATTAATATAAATAAATGTAATTGTAACTTTCAAGTTAACGATTTCTAAGTGAAATATAACTCAAAGCGACTTGATAAAGTTTTAGTTGTAATTTGCTTTTTAAAAGGCATGTATTAATTATTACTGTTTATATGTAGTAAGACTTAGGACAAATAAAAGATGGTGCAATACATGGAAATATTATGCTTATTCCTGGTTTTCTCAATAAAGAATGCTCAATTGATAATTTCCTTTGCATTAGAAACACAATTTAAAGCACCTTTTTTCAGAAGATAATCATCTGATCATTTATTGTATTATTTGTGGTACCGTAGACAGTAGCACCTGCTATTGGCTCATATTGACCTCAATCCATACAGCACTCTTTCACCCACCTATGGGGGTGGGCTCATAAGGTTATTCTATAATTTTGAAATTTCCTTTCGAGTTGAGTTCTGAAACTTCGCATCTATAGTTGAAGGAAGATGTTTTCGAACATATTACGATTTGTTTTCCACCGAGAATGGTCAGAAATTTATTTGAATAAAAAAGTAACTTAAAATATATGTTTATGAAAACTAACACTATATATAACACTTTCTAAGTTGGAGAGTATTTGGAATTACCGGAAGACAGAAATATCAATATTATAATGCTGGCTGAGTAAATGAAAACATTGTAGAGTAGAAAATCTTTTATATAACCAAATGAAGGCCAAGATAATACAATTCATCAAGTAAATTTATCAATAACTAAGGTATACAAGAAAATATAATGAGTACAACTTATAAAAGTATTCATTGTATTTATGTATATCTCGTATATCTTATTTATTTATTGTATTCAATATTTCTTTCCTATTGATGTACTCATTAAGACGAAACTAGTCGAAAAATGCTTATTGAATTTAATTATCTGGGCTTTTATTTGATTTTATAATATGTAGTTTTTCTATTGTACAACATTTTCATTTACTGAGCCAGTGTTATCATATTGATATTTCTATCTTCCGAGAGAATTCAAAAAAGTCTTCAACAAATTTTCCAAATTGACTTGTGACTTAGAACTTCTTAAGTTACTCCACTTATAAAATAAAAAAATGAAAAAATGAAAACACAAAAGTCAAAAGTCAAAAACTGCAAAGTTTATTTATTTGCAAATTTTAGGAGCTTTACTCATTGATCATGATAAAGAATGAATGATTAGGGAGTGGATCTTCAAAACATTTTAAATTAAATAACCTTCGTAGCTTTTGGATTTTTATGTTATCATATTTTTTATTAATATCTATAGTATTCCTAAATGCATTTTTATCTAACAATAATGAAATGGAATTATTAGGTATGAATTATTGAAATTCAACATTCTTTAAATTTTATCGATGGACATAATTGAATTTATAATTATTTGTGTTGGGATAATTTGTATGCAGTTTTAAAAACGTTAATTATGTATCACACATTCATGGTATTTCATTGAAAGAAACATAGGCATATTACAAATTTGCGGATTATATTTTTAGATGCTGGTAGTATGATAAAGGCGGAATTTACACGATTTTAAACGACGTTCTAAATCACTTAATGTCCATTTATACACAAACGCACAAAATATCGAAAATCGAAATCAAGAATACACATACCTTCATTATTTCGTTCAAATACAAATCAAATATAGTCCGAGTAAAATTGAAACAATCGGCATGTCGAGTCTTTTATACTGGCCAGCGCGGGTCAGAATATAGCTTCACCGTTACACACTGTCAACTTGTCCTTACGAGCAATATTATTGAGAGGAAGCGGTTCACTGTGTTTACAGATCAAAACTACTGACTTGTTCATTTGTGCAATCGAAGAAGCACTGGTGGGCACATTATGCAGTGTCATTGAAAATCATGCATGTTCAAAGGATTATATATATATGTATGTAGATTAATGTACCTACGTTTTGGTGTTCCAACAACCCTTTGTGGCAATTCATATTATAAACTGGAAAGTGTAGGGAAAGTTTGCTTATTAAATATACTCGATAAGAATGCACATTATGTGAGCTGATACATTTATGCTACACAATATATATGGTGGAATGTTAATTTATTTTTGCATTATCGTATACATGAATTATATATTTAAGCTGTACCTTTTAAGTATTGAGAAATAGATTCCTGATTTTAACTGCTTTTTGGAGGTTCATAATAAAATAAAGTAAGACAAATTTTCTCTTGTAAAAATATAAAAAATAGCAGAAAACATTACAATAATTTATTTCTCCAAGCTTTCGGCAGCTAAGTTCTTCATCAGAAAATACATTTGTATTCCTATAATGAAGGCCTTCGCTACCAAAAGCTTAGCGAAATAAACTATTTTCATTTGTATATTTGATATGTTTTGCTAATTTAAATATTTTACGAGAGAAAATTCATTTCTACTTAAGAGATTGAATCACCGGATTTAGGTTATATGTAAAATACTTATTGTACTGTAGCAAATATTTTAGGTAAAACATGTGAAATAATTGTTCAGTTTTGAACAAATAACTTGTAGATTACTTGTTGATATAGGCCATTAAAAAATTTACAGAAAACTGCAATAGTAATAAGTAAAACATGCTCAGATGTGTATAACATTAAAGTAGGATTTAAGTCATTTTACATTGAAAGTTTTAAAATTTGAAATAAAAAATCGTGTATCATACATGTAAAGTTGTAAACTAAAATAGTATAATTTTGTTGTTATAAAGAAACCATGTTTCTTAAATGGAAAACTCAAGAAAAAGTGCTTTTGAAAATAGAAAAATATGAAATGTACCGGAAAATGTTATGTTAAATTTTGTTTGAACTATTAACAATTACACTATGAGAATATTACTATAATCATAATGAAACTAATTATATTTAAGTGACATTTATATTATTTATTTTGTTTATAACTATATTTATACTTTATGTATTTTTTTACCGTAGCTTATTAATGGAACTAAAACAAGATGAATAGGAATATTAGTTATAGAATCAATTATTACATTGGCGCATATCTTTTTGTATTTACACTTCGATTTTCTCAAGTGAACATTTCCATTAGTGTAATAAATGAACGAAATACAAAAAAGGATTCCAAACGCTATTCTAACTTCGATTATATGCCACACATTTTTAACGAATAAAGACATATTATAATCATTCATGATACATTTTTCTTCTTTTTATGCATGTCTATTTTTGGAAAAGGGGTTATTTACAATATCAGAAATTACCTAATCGTCTTATATATGTTATCGTCTTAGGTTTTCTTTTTAAAGAGATTCACATTTTTTTAATAATAAATATAACTATATTATATATAATATGTCCGAAAGTTAAAAAGGAGCACCCCTGAACGAAAGAAAAAGCCCATTCCAATACATATTTGACATTCGACAAATAACATTAATTACTTTAGTTAACTGTCTTTAAAAACTCATATACATATATATTTTTAAAATACTTTAAGATGACTGATCTTAGAAATACGTAGTCTTACATAATTTAAACACCATAGAGCGACGAATAATAAAGCAACATATCTTTCTCGTGCATATCTTGTATACAGTGGAAAATATAATCGATTTATTTTGTTTTCTTTGTGTATCGCATCAATGTTGAGCGTTACGCTTCGCAAAGAGATTGAGGATGATATTTATCTTATACCTTTTCTGCGACGCCGGCCACGAAAAATTAAAGCTCGAATAAAAATAGATAAGTTTGAAAGGTTTGGATTGGTTAATATCATATTATTAATTAATTACATGTAGAATCTAAGAACACACTGAAAAAACAATAATGTCACTGTCTATAACAATCATGATAGGAAAAGATTCGCAGCCGAATAAAATGATTTTTAAGGGAGATCTTAAAGTTAGTTTCTACTTTGTCAATCAAGATTAAAAAATTGTTTTGAAATTTAGAGATTTTCAAACGCTGTTATTATTTTCTAATTGTTATTTATTTATTATTTTTATCACGCTGCAAATTATCGTATATAAAAAATCGTTTTATTTTAATAAATAGGATGTAAATGGGTAGTAGTAGGGAAAAAAAGTAGTATTAAATATTTTGATTAAATTAATTTTAAGAGCGTATATATATATTCATACAATTTTAACATACGTAAGTTGTACGTCTATAAGATATAATTTAATGTATACATATATCTAAAACTGTTTTATTATAAAACTGTTTAACTGCAATCAAGTATTAAAACAGTATTTTTAAAAATGTTTTTGGTAGCTGAATAGTAGTATTAAACTGCATACAGATTCAATAAGAGTCGAAGCTCTGGTATAATTACTCTGTATATACACAGGGCCTTTGACAATGTGTATATAATATCATATTTATTTTCGAATTGTTGATTAATTTTGTAAAATGCTCCAAAACATCGAGTGTATGAGGATTCCGTTATTGGTCGAGGAGTACTTGAATGGTAAAAACAAATAATTCGGCGTAACATTGTGAAATATAAACACGACAGTAGTATCTTTCTCTCTCTCGTTTGAATGAAAAGAATTAATATAGATGTTTTCTGATATTGAAATGTCAGTTTTATATCCACTTCTACAGCACATTTGTTCACCATATTCCACAAGAAACAGACATAAAATGACATTTACGCCAAACAATCGATTGTATATATAATTAGAGATTATACGTTTACATCCTATGACTAATACACATATCATACAATACCAAAATATATTATAAAATATCCCCGTAAGTCGACTGTTTTTTGTTCTGTATATTACCAAACACATCTTTGCGGGTACACAAGTTAAATGTATTTAATATAACGCAATTAATATCAAATAAGAAACTGGCTTATTGAATATAAACGGCAAATATGACAGATATTTAAGTCTGACACTAAATCATAAAAAATCACTGGAAAAGCTTGCTTTCCTATAATATAGAAATTGGTGTCGAAAACGACACCTCCGCCGTTCTAGTGACTACATTTTGTTTGCCGTGTATTTTGTCATGCAGTGTACAGCAAAATAATCAGTACCAAAGAAAATTGGGGCTAAATTAATGTCTGTAACTTAAACGTAGTATATTATATTATAAAGAATGCTTGTTCAACCATTTCCCGTTAAAAACACAGAAAAGTTGAGGATTGACTTTATTGCAAATGATTGTTGACGTCAAATGCACGTATTTATTTTGTTTGGGAAGTGTTATGAAAGATTGTATTGCAAAGAATAAATTGTTTATTGGATGTGAAAATATTGACTCGGAAAAATATAACTTTATAATAAAACAGATATATATAGTGTTTCCATCGATAATAATAATAATAATAATAATAATAATAATAATAATAATAATAATAATGTAAAGCATATACATATATTTGTAGAAGATTGTGTCTGAACAAACTTGGATAACAATAACAATAACATAATCAAGACATCATACAAAATATATGTAGAATATATACTCATAAACATTCATCTACTGCAAAGAGCAATATTTCTTACATTAAGGAAAACATGTAAATATAGTATATGTTAAAAACAACGTTGATGTGTGTTTTACTTTTCAGAGCATTCTTCACTGCACCGATATTAAAACAACATTTTCGGACATTTTTTGTTAATTGGATTTTAATACCGATCTTTTGTGATCACAAGCTTCATTGGTCAAGTTTTGACAAAATGAACTAATGAAGCGAGTCTGAAAAAGCCTATTATAAGACAAATTTGGTTGGTTGGCAATAATAAAACTTGTTTGAATGTTAAAATATACCAGAAATCGATATTACGGATTGCATTAGAAAATGAGTGTGTATAATATTTGGCTGAATGTATGGCGTTAAATACGTGTTTCAGATATGAACGAATAAAGTTGATGATTTATACAGTATTTTAATATTAGTGGTAGTTATTTCCAGGTTATAGTCATGTAAACAAGGACAACAAGGTAGATAACGTGTTTACAATTATTATTTCATGTTCCAAAAATGCTTAACGCCTTGTTTTGCTTTCTGAATACGAAGATTTAAATATTAACTTCCAATAAATAAATGCAGTATGAAGTTTGCATCAGAACGCTATATTTATTTATATTATTATTCATTTATTACCATGTTAACTTGTTTAGCTGGAAGAATAAAAATACAGATTAAAAGCTCACTCTGTTTTAGCATCTCTCTAAAACATTGGAGACATAATTATACTTTGTCATGTGAAAATATTGGGAAAAATATCGGTTTCAAATGAATCATAAACTTGCGTTTTCTCAATAAAATCAATCAATAAATAAATAATTAATACATTTAATGATGTGTCAGAAACATAACTAGTTTAAATCTAGTATGGTAGCTGCCATCTTGGATATATATGTCCTAATTGTGTAGTGATTTTGTGTGTTAATTTTAAATGTGTTGTCATTACGAAAAGATAACCATTTCCTGCTCGAAACTAACTAAACATTCTTTTATTGGAAGATATGGGGACATACCCAATTCTCTATCTTGATTTCGCAATGACAAAATATACTATATGTAGTACTTGGGGTATAATTTGAACTATGTAGCTCTAATAACGAGGTTAAACTTGAGTTTAAACACATTTACAGATCGAACAAATTGCTTCATTCATTGTTTCTGGTTGATTCGTTAAAAGTTTGGTTTTGTTGGGTTGTTGTCACTTCCTGTTTCAGAATTCGAGATTTGAAATACGACAAGCTGCAATTTCGAAGTCTTGTATCAAAGAGAAGATAAAGCAGCTGAAATGAATCGAAAATAGAAAGTCACGCATATAATATTTCAATTATATCAAAATATTTGTTATTCTTACTGCCTATAAAGTCAGTATTGCATTGTGTTTTTTAATGAAAAAGTAATACAATTTATTTCACTTTCTTAAGTTGTTATTTATTGGGTATTATTATGGTTATGTTATTAAAATGTAAAATATTTATTAAATGCAGTAAAATATAATTTTTCACGAAGAATAATTATATTCATTAGTTGAACATAATGTTTTATTCTGATTGATAATTTCCATAATTTTTTTTAATAGTGGGTTAATAATAAATGAAAATAATTATATTTTCTAAGTATTTATTTCCCATTAATAAAATAAAAAAACGCGTTTTATACAATAACTAAACCTTTTTGGGTACATTTGATTCATTTACTAACTATTTTTAATATACATACATTACGACGCACCGGAATATTTAATACATTTTACGTCATTTTTATTATCGTTATTGATTTTCGTCATTGTCGTCATTGAAAATGTCTATCATTCACATTTATTATAATCCGATTTAAACACTCATGAAATAACAATAATTTCAATGTACTTTAATGTTTTTCTATTATTTATTTGTTAAAGTTTTTGTTTTCAATTTTATTTCTTAATAATTATCAAAATGTATTTGTTGAGTTTGTAATGTATTTCTATATCTGTACGAAACTTGAACATTATTCGATTACACATTTTATGTGCGTATTGCCCTTTCAGTATACTGCCCTTAGTTAATATAATACCTATTTTTGATAATTACAAAATGGGAAACTTATCGAAATCCCCGTTTAGTGTTCGTTGTTTGAGGTATAAGTATATTGATATATGCGAAGTTTTTAAACTATTACTATTATATATTTCAATATTTTTACATATATTTAAATTATGTAAACGAGTAGCATATTTAGGAAATTAATTTTAATATTAGAAACAATGTGTGTTCTTTTAATGATCGGGAGATAATGTTATGGGCGTTGTCAAATGTGTAAAATATTTTTTGTAATCCGTTTGGAAAGAGATGTGCTGGGATTATTAAGTGTTTTATCTAAACATATTCGAAATTTTACTTTGTGATGTACTAAAAAGAAAAGAAAACAATTGTTAATAGGCCAACATGAAGTTTGTTATAAGTTTTACTCAATGTGTACTATATATAAGTTATAAATATGTATTTACGGCATACTATGTCCAATACAAAATAGCATATCTCTGTATACTTCAGCGATTTGCGTATATATATATATATTTTTTTTTTTAAATGGGGGAAGTTAGATGAAATAATTCTTTCTCGTTTACTATTCTTTTTTGGAATGTATACATAATATATGTAGCTTATATATAATACATTTATTAAAAGTAATATAGCTAACATACCGGATTTATGCCATAACTCGTTCGGAAAAGCATATTTATTAAATACGTGAGTTCTGGGTCGACCCCGTAGAGCTTCATCGCCCTGGAGATGGGCACCATGATGTAGGTTACGGCAAGGAGTAACATGCAGATGAACATTGTGGCACTGCCACGGGCCCTACGTGCCACCTCGCCTCGATTAGCGGTTGTTGTCATCATGATCTTGGTCACAATGCCTGCGTAGATTGCCAGACTGCCGAAAATAGGAAGATAATTGAAGATGACATCAAACATCGGGATAATAAAACTGAAATTAAACCGGTAGGTGCAGTCGCCTAGTTTTGGATCGATAACGTAGCGAATGGACCATTCAAATTGCCCGAGAAAGAAGACGCATGGCAGTACTACCGCCACAATAGCGAACACCATGCTCACGAATCGATTTGTCATGTAGGTACGGTAAAGTATGGGTGTGAAGACGGCCGCGCCGCGATTGATTGCGATTAAGAATTGACCAATTAGTGAAGCGTAAGCTGCGATCAGAAAGAGTGGCGCCTCAATGGGACAAAGAGACTCGGCTAGGTAGACTCCGTCTCGCAGGTAGAAGAGGATTTGAAGGGTTTCGAAGGGCATGAAGATAGCGTTTGAGAGGAAATCATAGACTACAACGCCCAGGAGGAGACGATAGTTCGGTTTGTTCAGGGATTTGGTCCCAGTGAGTACACCAGCAAACCAGGCATTTCCCAGAGCTCCCAGAAAGAGAATAGTAGTGACTAGAGCCGCAGGAGTGACGCTTCCTCGGAACCGGCCGGCAGTCTCCGTTACCGCGGCTTCCGTGTTGTTGAGACTGGAGTTAAAAATGTCGGACATGACGCTTTGAGTAAACCGCGGTCCTCCTGTGCGACTATGGACATTAAGAATTAGGCATGAAAATGGTAAATAGCAACATGATTTTACATTTAGTGAACCGAAATATATTACGGCGTTCCCTAGAGTGATCGGATGAAAAGATGTCTTCCAACCAATCATGGACGAGTTATGTCATTTCAGTACGCTTGTGTATTCGTGATACGCTATGAGTACTGTAATGCACATCCCAAATTAGCTTGCTAAAACGTTTCCAAGAGTTTGAGACATACTTTGGTGAAGATTAGTTTACTATATGTATATTCGTATTACCCGAGCGAATATTTTGTTATCTCATTAACTATTTTTAGGTAAATTTTTGCTTTTGGTATTTTTTATTTTTATGAAATAAATAAACTAAACTATAACTTACATCAAATGATAAAGTATCGTTACTTAAAATATAAACAAATAAAAAATATACATTAACACAACAAATTAAAATAATTTTGTTGTCGTGATTATCTAAATATAGAATTGTATAGTTTCTTAATTAACATTTTAGCAGTATTTTAAACATATGTATATTTGTAAATTATAAAGGTATTTACTACGATTTTTAAAATTTCATTTTGATATATTTATTCACTTATAACTTTTAATTTTGTATTTGATATTCACAATATTTTACAATGGCTTCTTTATGCACTATTTAAACATATACCTATTAATACATAGCCCTATAATTATATATATATACCTATATTTATATTTATATTTGCTGTTGTTATATCTGAATTATATTTTGTTCTATTCGATGTCTTTGATTTTATTTTCATTTTATATATAATTTCTTGTTTCATTAAATCTGTTAATTTCATTCCCGCTTTAAAAGGTGGAAACTTTTCCTGTATCGCAATGGAATAATGCAATAAAATATATTTATTATATGCGTTTTGGAAAATTCATATTATATATTTAAATGAATTAATTTCCTTTAAAACTTTTGGATATTATAACATCGCAAATAGTTAATGATTTATTAAAAACGACATTGATTTCTTTGCTTTTTTACAAACTGTATCACGAAATACTCTTTATATAAACAATTTCCGTCGATCAACTTTATGAAGTAAAAGGGGATATCAAGTTTGTTTGATTTACTGAGGAGGCACTTGAAGAGGTTTCTCGGAATATGCATCAAGAGAAAAAATATTTCCCCTTTGCCTATATGCAGGTTATACTTTCATATTATGTGCGCGTGTAAAACCAATTTAAATAAATTCCCTAAAAACTATACATAAAATTGGTGTGCATTATTTCCTGGAAGGTTATCCATAACACAATCTATAAAATATACCTTTTCTTAATTTTCTGACATACTGTATAATATGTCTAGTTTGAAATACATATAATTGGATTTGCTTAAAAATAATCCAGTATCTAGAAATAAAGAGCACGTAATATTTTCTATTTTGTTCAGATACAGGGTGATTTAATAAAATTCGCGTGCTTGCTAATAATACAATCGAATATGCAGAGGCAGCTCAACAAACTCAAAAGTGTCTGTAAACAATAATTCAAGCTGGGGGTGCCTCTATCTAATTGACAAATGCATTTAACATTTCATACTTCTTGTGAATAAATAAAACCTTTTTTAATAAAACTTTCGATAAAAATACACGAATTATTTAAAATCACCAAATATTTAAAATTTCACAATAATGTATATTTTTCACAAATCGATGAAACTCTGATTCGAGTATCGATTAATTTATTTCGTGCAATTACTTACAAAGTATAATAAAGAGGTCTCCTTTAAAACATTTTAAACCACTTTTCAGAATTTTGTTTTTTAAATAATTAAATTGCCCATTTTTAACGATTTTTAAATAATAAAATATGTTTGCAAACTTTAATGCAGTTTTAATATATGTTTGAAGTAGTTATTTAACTTCAATTTTTTAGATGTTCTGCTGAAGTAAACAATGTTCATAAATACAAATATATTGTAAATTAGTTAATTAATAGACATAAACAGTTGTTACAAAAATTAATGATATAAAAAGAAATACACTACAACTAGAAAGAAAAAGAAAACAACCTTTACATCTTTTACTTACAAACATGAATGAGTCATGGATGTCAAAGCTCTATTTCAAGTGATATACAAGCTTACTGACGTAAATGAAAACATAACTATTGTTGATATATATAGTGTTATCAATTGAATATACTCAAACATTTAGAATTTAGAATAATAGCACCAAGCGCTAATAAAGAAAAGTAACTACAATTATATTTAAATTTATAAATTAGTGAAAGGTTAATTAAGTAAGCCGGAAAATTCCTTCGAAATAAAAAGTCTTGATCTGTGGTAAGTCAAACTAGAACTAGTTATATATAGCATACAAACATAGTAAAAGCCGATATATTTCGTGAGGCAGCATGCCGTCACTTGAGCAGGGGAGTGAAATACGGGTGAACATAGTTCGGCTTAACAAAACATTATAGCAAATTATAGCATTACTGTTTTTTACGAAACAGTTACTGCATAATGACGATTGCCAGTAGCCTTTACTAAGAACGGATTTTAGAAGCGCGAGCGAGAATAAATGTATAAATTAGTTACGTAATATGATAATTAAGAACATAGAAATTAAGCAATACATGAAACAGAAAAACAATTTGAGGCTATTTTTAAGAAAATATAGATTAAAATAATCAGAAAATCTACTTTCGTTCTCGCTCGCACTTCTAATACCCCTTTCTTGGTCAATTTTACTCAGTCATTATTATGTAGCAACTGTCGGGAATTTTCACCTGTATTGCGCTCCCCTGATGGAGTGACTGCCTCACGAAATATATCGGGTTCAACTATATTTTTATCTTAGAGTTTTACTTTCCACAGATCAAGTCTTTTTTATAACTATATTTATATTAAAATAAAGATTGATTTGAGTAAATACATCCAAGATATTTAAGAAAAGATAATTTATTTTTTACTCAATTATTCTAATCGGACAAACTAAAATTTAAAACACAAAACAAATTATAATTGACATTTATTTATTCAAAAACTAACTGAATGATCAAATTTGTAGCAAATATTTACTAGCATATAATCTTACCATTGTTTCGTATAACCAACTAAAATTATATTTTTATTTATAAACCAAAACACTTTTCAATAAAATGCTAGCATTAATTTTTAAAAGGCGTGCAGATGTTTGAAATAACGTAGTTTTACCTTTATTTCAAGCAACAATGAATAAAAGAGATCAACAATATCAACCAACAGAAAATGTCAAGAAATTTTTCCTTATTAATCTGTACTTAAAAAACAAACATGTTCATTACTTTTCTGTATACGGAATATAATACATTTAACACGCGATATAACATTTTAAAATAGCTTTAATAATATGTTGTTGCAGACAAAAAGCTTTGAGACACAATTCTCAATTTTTCTTGTCGAGCTTGTCTATGCAGTTGCTCTTTAAATGCCAATTTTCTGAGACCTGAATTAAGTAAAAATATTAAATAAATAATTTGCATTAAATGCAAATTAAATATACAAAGGGGGGGAGCCCCCCCCCCTTGTTTTTTTTGCTGTGATTTTTAAATATACAAATGTCCAGCAAAAGTAAACTTCCGTGACAATTCTTAAAATATAGTCTTCCAATTTATAGCGTCATATTCACTATTTTGCATTCAAAGGTCACGTGATCGCACTGTTAAAATGCACCTCTTTGTAAAACATTAGCAAAACATACTTTATACTTAAAACATGAATATTTCTCTCAAAATTGACGAAACTCATTCGGGAAACTGAATAATTTCATTAATTCATAAAGTACACTAAAATTGAACTTTACAAAATGAAAATAAAGTCAGTAAATATTTCTATACAGTCTATATTTAAGTTTTGTAAATTAATAAAATCTACTGACACTATAATTTTAAAAAATTGTTGTAAAACATTAATTTGTTAATTTAATGCAAGTTTTAACATTTTTTATATAAAAAAAGTGTTTCACCATTTTTGTTTATTATTGTTTATAAAATTATAGAAGAGTTGTGAAGGGGTTTAATGAACCCCTCACTTTCTCCCAGATATGGATTCACAAAAACGCACTGTATGATATGGTTAAATATTTGTTAACGTTTGTTTGTATATGATTCTTTAAGCCCCAAAGTATTTAAAACTATTTATACATACACACATATAAATAAAATAAATTTATCGTTCTTGATTTCGAAGTAAAAAGGATTCAGCTAGGTGTATTATTATTTTTTAATATTCTGAGTAATTTGATTAAAACTTTTTAATGCGGAGTAGTTTATAAGAATTAAGATTAACAGCCTTTTACTTCTTTATCGGTAATGTATTTAACAAGAAAAGAAAGACCATATTTCAGAGCAAAAAAATAAGTTGAAAAAAAGTCTTAATTTTAAACCAGAGTCGAATATTTTTCTGCTATTTAGGCCATAATTATAATTAATACAAGAATAGGTACAAAGGTAAAATAAAACGAGGTCAGCTATTTTAGCCGTATTAAATTTCATCTCGAAATCATATTTTCAATAATATAAAAATGTATTTCAGTTAATTGTTTTTAAGCTATTCTTTCAGATGAAAATGACGTCTTCTTTCTGAAGTGAATCTAATTCGTTTCAAGAATAAGAACACTGTACTGATATGCAGATTAAAGGCATCTTTTTGTGCACGTAAACATAAATATGAACTAAATAACTGCAAAATATTTAATAACAAAGTTTCCTTTTGAAAAGCGGACTTCAGAAAAACTATTAAACCTGTTCCTTTGATCTTTAAGTTGCTTTAATAAAGAATTGAAATATAAACAAAAAAATACGACGCAATGTTATGAATGTATAATATGTTCTTGCTGGTTTCAAAGGATAAATCTGCCAAAAAGAAATGTTTAAAAGGTTTTCAAAATATATCTAAAATGCACGAGTTTTCACTGGAGAAATTGTCAAATGCAAAAAGCAAACAAGTTTGTTTTATATATGTACTTTCTATATTTCCTTTAATTTTGAAAATGTGTTCTTATAAAATCTTATATTTCCAAGTTAATAGTTATTATATGATATACATTGTGTAGAAATTTTTCAAATAACAGTTTTGTGGAATAATGCATTTCTCAAAATGAAACTTTGATACTATACTAATATGTACTAAATAATATGTATATTTCATTACACTTAAATTCCGGATAAATATTTTATAATCAGTGTTTAACCAATTCTTAAATAACTATAATGTTGGATGATTAAGAATACATACGTACACTTACATTTTTAGTTAAACCTAAGATTGACATTATGTTCATAAAATAAAATAAATCTAACAGAAGCATTAATCTTGCTTACTTTCTTATATTTCCTTTTTTAAAACGCTAAATATTTATAAAATATGAAAACATATTTAAAATATTTCCGAACATAATCTTACTTCGCAAGTGCTTTCATGATCAATTTTCTATTAATTTACTTTTTGTTAGTATTAATATTGACAACTTGCTGAAGTATACAAATTATGTTTAAAACTTGTTAAATCACCGCTATTACTTGTATTTATTCTTTTAGTTAAGTGTGTTAATGAGTCCGGAATAATTCTGTAAAAATTAGTGAAATTACATAATTTAATGATTTATGATTTAAATCATTATTCTACATAATTATGAAAATAAAAATTGCTATACAAAGTTTTAGCATATTTAATCTTCGATATAATCATGATGTATATTTAATCACCTAAAATAATTAATATAGATTAGATAATTTTGAATGAATTGTGATTAAGCATTTTTAGTTAATATAGGATCAATATATTTTGACTATAATCTTATTTCTTTCAATTGCAATGCACATTTATAGTTATAGATAATCTATGTTCACAAAGTAAAACAGATATTCATAATATCCACAAAATATCCAAATTAGCACTACTGCTATCAAAGATAATAGATAATAACATTATGTAGAACGGCAAGCGAAAAAATTGCAAATTGGTTTAAAAGAGTTTACTAATATGTTTAGTCAGAATATATTAACATTTTGTAATACTATATTTACGTTTGTTAGTAGTACTTAAATTCTGTATCTTATTTTAAAGTATTAACGTAGATATTCCTAATTAATAAAGAGCATTCTTAATAATGTTAATAATTTTTACTTTTACAAATAGTTCAGCTATAAAGTATAACATATTATTACTATAAGAAAATAACATTAGGCCTTAAATAGTATTACATTTCGATAGCTACCCTTGGCTTCGTAAAATTAAATAAACATATTATAAATATTAAAATCTTCCTTTCGTGAGTCGCAAAATAAATAATAATCAAAATGTCCAATTAATTTTTAAAAATTATATAAAAAAGCATCATGAATTTCACATTATTATACAGCTCAGTATGACACCAATGCAATAAATATTTGTCTTATAAACACAAAGAATAGAATGTAATATAGATTGCAGCGCTAGCATAAATACACTGTTTTAATTTATAAATAGTTTTAGATGATCAGATGTTTATATCATATATTTTTAGAGATTCAATGTAATAAATACACATACATTTAACGTTATCTTCATGTACATGGCCAAATAACTAAATATTGGAGGTTAAAGTTTGTGCTTATTTTTAAATATAGTTTTAATACAGTCGAGTTATTTGTTAGATAATAACAGAATATTTATGTAACTTCAAATAATTATATTCAAAGAACAATTGAAAAATGTACTAGTGAATGTGTATTCAATCCACATTACTATATTTAATTGGTAAATTCCATAGATATTTGTTTAACTTTATATACATATAGATTACGTAGTTATCGAAAAATGGACGTAACAAGTTGAATAATTAAGATTGTGGTCTGAAACAAAGAACCTTTCGAGATTTTTAATTATCGCGATAAAAAAGACAAGTAAAAACACTATAGGTACTATACTATACATTTTTAAATATATATTTTTCTATCGTAAATTCTAAGTCTTTAGTATTAAAGATCACCTACAACACGACCTCATTGAAAAAAAATGGTGAACGTAGTTTGAGGAATTTCCATACGTCGTAAAAAATGTATTAACTTTTCACAAAAATTATTCACTTTTGGTATGCAGTGTGGCAATTCTAAATTTACAGAATCTGCATTGCACATTTTAATGAAATTCAATTTCTGAAATTTTCTAGCACACATCAAGTGAAAAATACTGACTTTTTCCAAAAGATCTAACGGTTTTATGTAGAAAATATTTACATGCCATTGACAATTGCACACCTATTAATATTTACATAATCCTACTTAATTATTTTCATTTTCTATCAACTTTCGTAGGTAATGCATAGTTTTGTTTAATGGGTAATTCAATCGATGAGTATATATACCTATAATTTTAGCTAAATTACATATTAATAATAATCATTTACAATGCATTCTTATAATTCTTATCATTTGGCTTATTGCGTAATATTGATATGTACTTTACTAACTATTTATATGTATTAACAAAGATTAACTCTTATGCCGATCGTATTAGTGCATAAATTAAACCTACAAAAGTCGAACCCCTAAAGAACGATGTTTATATGGATTTAAAGAGGTCACTCTAGAGGGGCAGTACTGTATAATGTGTCTCATTGTGTTTTTCTTTGTACCCCTGAATTATTATGAACTTTTGTTAAGTTTGAAAGCTCGGGTTTTTATTATTTTTTTTACTTTACGAGGTAAGGTTTCTTTTTTTCATTTATTGGTGCGTTTAAACTTTTGGCGCAAATGTTGATTTATATAAATACTTAGTATTTAAGCGTTTAATTCCATTATAATCTAGCAATATTATTTCGGTCAATATTTACTATTTATTAGTTTGATTTTGAATAATTATTTTAATGGATATTATCATGTGTGGCACATTATAACATTTTATTGCAAAATGTATCACTAGGTATGTGTACTTGTAAATATAATACTATACTCTAGTATCTATACCAGATTACAAAGTTATATTTATCTATATCAAAATACGTTTAAAATGAATTATTACATTGACTTTATTATAATAATAGATATAAAAATAGTTTAAAAGAACTATTTACACTGTATTTGGTATTAATTCGAATTCTATTAAACATAGACATGTTGTGTAACGACGCTAACATTCTCAAATTGGTAACAGTTTTAATTTTAAAATGTTTATGAGGCTTTGAAGTTTAAATATAGCTGAAATCGCAGTATGAACGCTAATCACGATGTTGACACAATATGATATACAAATAATAATCAATCTTTTTTAACGTCATATTATGTAGATAACAAGACATTCGCCAGCCAATCTTGGTGACAGTAATTCAACTGAATTTAATATAATTTTTTACCTAATTAATAATAATTACTTAATAATAATCATTTATATCTACTGTCACACATTTAGGAAATGTAGTTTTAAATCGAACCAATGTATTTGCAGGTTATATTGAGTTACCCTATTTACCTATACTTGTTTATACATACTTGTATACTTTTCAAAAGTGTATTAAATAAAAATGAAAATAAATAATATCCATATACTTTTAAATAATATAAGGCAGTATATCAATAACAAAGGGTATTATTGTATTATTATATAAATGGCTCAATAAACAACATAAAACAAAACATATAACTGCAACGGTACAAAACTTTGCATAATCTTTGAAATGCTTCCTTTAAAGTAATATCACCATTATTAGGACAGTTAGAAATGTATACAGTAAAGGGAAATTCATGAGAATACAGAAAAGTGATTACGTAACTTTGAAACATTCAATTAAATAACAATCTAATACATTTAGTAATTAGTTCCCGTATTAAACGTTTGCTCCGAGCACAGCGATTCATTTTTGCAATTGTCATCTCGGTCTGCCTAGATGAGGGACTCCTTGGCAATTGGCCATTCGTAGAAAGCCACACATTAAGATATTGGCAATTGGACACACGTTGAAAGACATTCTGAAAGGAAAGAACTATGCAATTTAAAAACTATCAAGTAATATGACTATATATACAAACTTCACAAAATGTCTTTAACCTCTCCTACTGATATGTAATGTGAATCTCATACATAAAACCGCTAATATGACATTTTCATATTCTTATATAATATTAATTATTTATATAGAAATAATATATTTTGTGAAAAATATTAATTATATTTGTTATAAAAATTTGGACATAGTCATGGACTCTTACCATTACAATTGATTTCTTTTTAAATAAATGTTATAGTAAATCTATTACTAATTTAAATTATTACCATCAACGACAATCACAATGTTTACATTTGATTTGTAATTAATACATGTTTAAATAAAATATTTAATATTAAAATTCTAATTCTGTCCATTTTGGACTTGGTCTGGTTAATGTCAATTTACTAATTTGGACAGTTTTCAGTTATTTTCTACTGTGACATAGATTAACTTTGTAAAGCTTTTTTTAATTTAACATATACTATATATATTATGTATGTTTAAAACTGAGAAACTAGTTGGAAGAATAATATAGTTTAATGTTTATAATTATAGTACATGATATATACATATAGGAATACATACATATATAAGAATACATAGGAATGCATATTTACATACAGGAATATATACATATAATTTATTAATCCATATACCTATTTGATTTAAATAAAGATACATAAAATGATTTTTAAATTGAGAAAGGCACTTGTCAAACTAGCATTTGCATTAGAATATATGCTATACTTATATGTATTTTCGTCTTTTATGTAGAGACTTCATAATTCTAAAAGTCAAATCAAAAATAGTATATAAACGATGTACATATAAATATGCTATTATTATATTCCATTCAATTTTCAATTCAGTTACATTCATTTCAAATATATGATATTTATACATTATATTATATATGTAGGTACCTCATTATGTGCCATACATTATCCATCCTTGTTTCTTCCGTGCATCCTTGCATCCTTGCAATTATAGGCTACGCAGGAATAGGGCATTATTTCGTAATCAAAGCAAAACTATTTTATTGATTTTGCGTGTCAATATGGCGGAGGTTAAACAGCAGTGAATTCAATTAAAAAACCGCTGAACTATATTTTTATATTTCTATGGGTATAACTAATATTATTAAGAAAACAAAAATTTTGTATGGAAATCAATTAAATTATTGATGCTTTTGTCAATTTTATTAACATTTATATAATGTAAATTGTGCAATTATTTTTGTAGGTACTCATATTTTTGAGAATTTTACAGATTAGATTGACTTATGTTAATTATTCACATAAATTATGCATATTCATATATACATTGATATTATTAAGGCAATTAATACTTATTATGCAAATTAATCGCATTAACGATGCGTTATGTCAATTTATGAAAAAATTTTGCACTTTTTCACGATTTTCTATATAATTTTAAAATTATGAATTACGTTAGTAACAAATATTACATTCTTTGTTTCTTAAAATTTACATAATTGAGTATATACCTAACTCATAATATTAAGAAAATATATAATTCTCATTGAAATTAACAACATTTGCGATTCGAGTATTTTTTTGGTGTTCATATGCATATTTATTTATTCATGCATACGAAAATATGAGTATTTACGATTTAATAAGATTATTGTTGTTGTATGTTGTGCATCAGATATAATCGACATCATCAAGCGATACCTGATGAACTAATATTTGAATTTAGTTGAGTTTACTTTCAGAAGCAGCATCATTGCCATCGAGGACAACCCATACTTACTCCGCTCTTCTCATCAGCGTCAAATTCGTAGCCTTCTCTCACTGATGGTGTCAACGAGAAGCTGATTTCGAAGAGTCCGTTCTCTGCCGCAAAACCACGAATCTTCCCTGAGCCAAGCATCACTCCTTGAACTTTAACGATCTTATAGTCATATAGGAGTTGATTTGTACACCATTATTGGCCATTTTTTTATGGTTAATATGGAAATTTAATTGTATTGTAATAAAGTTCGAAATATAATAATATAACATACCTGAAAGACGTATTCTTCAAGAAAACAGGATTTCCCGAAAAAGTCACAAACTCCAAATCTACTGTTCCATCCTCCCACATGATGCACCTTATTGTGTTTGAACGCAGACACGTAGAGATCCCAGACTTCACGGAGGCAGTGAGCCGATCGATAGATTATAGCCACTGCTCTGGACGACTTTTTTGTCATCGAAAGAGAAGAAAGAGAAGAATGAAGCGGAATTGGAATTGGATTATTGAAGTTGTCACTTTGAAGAGAGGATAAACATCGCTGCTCGTCGTATAACTCGCTGATATATAGGTTTGTAGCGCAGTCTCTCATCACCTCCCGATTCATTACGATCAAGGCCAACTAAGATGTATATTTTAGCTCGTACAACTCATGCATGGTGTTAAAGGAAATATAAATAAAGATAATTCGAAATAAATTATTCAAAATAAATCAAAATAATAAATTCACTCAAAAATAAAACCAGGAACAAATGTCGAATGATTTGGTTAACAAATGGAGTAATGTATTATATATGTATATATATATATATTTAAAGGGTTAATTTTAAAATTAACAAAAATATAAATAATATATTGTATAGAGCTGCATTTAAGAGCTATGGTAATAGCAGAAGAGGTTTAAATCTTGGTGATTGTAGTAAGGAAAGCTAACTTATGAAGAAAAAAAATAACTTTTTAAACCGTCTGCTTTCCATGTGGTTGCTGATTATTATGATCATAAAATATAGTGCCTCTAACTTGTAGTCTCCATTTGGTAAACTGTCCACTTTTTCCTTTATTTCATCTTTGTGAAAGTAAAAAAAACATGCAAAATAGATGCACTACCAAAATAAAAGCTCAATAAGGGTACAGTTTCCTAGGGTTTTTATAGCAGCAGCATAGTCCTACGTGTAATCGACTTCATTATCTGGGATAATTTCTTCATCGGTTATTGAACACCAATTAACCCTTTTCCGTGTCTGTATCATTACTGCCGTAGCGTCGTCATTATTACTTTCTATATATTGCTTGCTTTATAACTTAATCTTGGCTTCCTCAGCCAAAGCGCAAACATGGCGTGTGTCCCTTATTAATTGCAAATGGTGGTGGGTGTAGGCAAAAAAGGTTGTGTTTCGAAATGACGTCATTCGAAATACAGGAAAACAATAATGAATAAAAATCTGGCAAACTCGTCTCATCAATGATTTCCATTCTCTAATTGTTAAACCAGTTGAAGTCATTTTTATTAAAGAAAAGCAGAATTTCTAAGTAAAACAGTGTCATTAACGGCATCTACAACATATTTCATTTTATGTAATGCCAACCAAACTTGCAAACAGAAAAACTGCTTTCCGTAATGTTTATTGGCCAAAGTACTTCAGATCAACGACGTTGGAATAGTATCTTTACCATTGAACGTTTTTGTAGTAAATTCGATTAATTTATAAAAAAACAATTTGGACATTATGACATACTAACTTGCTCGAACAATTTCGATTTATATTGTATTAATCGAATTAACACAGTGGTATTACATACATTTTTAAATCTATATTCATATTGGTATAATACGCGTACCTATATATTATATTTTGGTTATGAAGTAAACAAATTCGTATATAAATCAATTTGAGACAAATTATGAGTTATAACCATTTAAGCACATGATCAATAATTTATTAAATCGTATATCAGCTGGTATCATACGTTTCATTTTGTTTATTCTACATATTCGTACGTCAATTTATTATTAACTTATTATATGTGAGGCCTGAATCTGATTATAAAGCTTTCCAAATCTATAAACATAATGATTTAATTACGGCAGGTATAACATACCAGTGTCCAAAATACATTCACTTTATAATTTCATTCATAAATATTTTAGCTAAACAATAAGATACAGAGAATATTAGCTTAACTTCACCATTACAATAATTTATTGAATTATTGGGTCATTGATTTAAACTATAAACAACTAGATAAGCAGTAATTAAAAAATAAAAAGACTAAATTATTGACACTACATATTGCATTTTTTTAATCTTGAATAAATCCGTTGCTAAGCAACGCAAAGCAAAAGAGCCATCACAATTCTAATAGCTCGTTATGTCCTCTTGCTGGTCATAATATCTCAAGGTTATTGGTTGCTATAGGCAACCGAGTAACAGTCTTTTAAAATTATCCATTTTACCAATTTTCGAAATACTCTCTGTTTGAGTCTCAATATCTCAGTCCCCAAAGCACCTATATCCAAACAGCTTGCACTAAAATATACTATGCTAAATAGCCTCCCTGATATACCTAAAGCTCAATGTGCTGGATATAGATTTTCAATTTTGGTAGATTTTTCTAAAATTTCCGTTATTTTGTAAATTCTTATGATAATTTACATGTTAAGCAAATCCCAATATTTTTGTCGTTTTGTCTTTTATATATTAAATTTTGAATTAACCCAGTAACCTAAAAATCATATTAGATTTTGGTGACCTCTACCAATTACTTTTAGAATGTTACCACACCCACCCTCTATAAGTAGAATATTTGACGATGCAGTAGTAGCATTGTCAAGCCTAGAACAATAGCGTCAGCAATTAGCTTTGAGAGATGCTAACATCACTAGTAATTAATGCTAATGATAATAAATCAGGCTAGAATGCATTAAAAAGCATATTTTTGTTATCAGCGTAATTGCCAAGTGCTAAGAAACAAAATGTATCTAAGATGAACTTTTAAAAAGGTTTTTAGATACTTTTTAAAAGAGTTCAGTTTCGTGAAAAATGCTTTCTTTTTTTTCTTCTTATCTAAACAAAAACAACCACGTTGCAAAAATGAAAGCCAAGGACCGTGCTCCTCAAAAGCAAAAACCTCAAATGATATTAATGATACAGCCCTTAAAGAAGTTGATATAAAAAGGGCACCAATTGTTACAATGTTTACTGTTCAAAATTCATAATTAGACTAATAAGTAACATGCATACCTAAACTGTAAAATTTATAACAATTTGAGAGTAAAAAATTAAGAAAAACTTCATTGCAATGGTATAATTGTATTGTTTTACTATTTTATATTAAGTAGCTTATTATCTAATAACAAAACACGTATTTTTATATAAGAATGTTTTCTTAATGTTGTTGCTTAACACTTTTTCCATGACATTTATCGTTTTAGAATAATCTATGGAATTGTTATCAATAAAAGCTATACAAAAGTCTTACCTATCAATATGTAACTTTTTAGGCGAAAATAAAATAACATGTTGGATTGAAGATCATATTAGATTAAATCAAAATGCAACTATCTCGAAGCAAAGATATTTTTTGGTTTTGATTTGATTAAAATGTATAATTTCTATATTTAAATGTTTAAACAAAAATCTACCAAATTGCGAATAAATCATACTATTTAAAAAATATATAATTCCTTTGAAAATATCCTGTGTGAATAATTAAATATAGGTTATATAAGTTTAAGTTTAATATATAAGTTATATATTAAAATATAACTCATTTGATAAAAATCAAATCGACGAAATATGCAAGAATATTCATTGTACTCTTTTAAGATTTCATAAATAAATAAATAAATAAATAAATAAATGAATAATTATTATTATAATTTTGTTGTCATATTTTGCTGAATTTTACAGTTTTGATACATATATGTAAATATATACGTTCTTTATTGATCTATATGTTCATGCATTTTAAAGAGCAAGCATTGTAACAATTAATTCTTGGATCAATTTTTATATTGATTTCTTTAATGTCTGTACTTTATCATCAATATTGTTTTAGGTTTTTTCATTTGAGAAACTCGTTTCTTGGCTTTTATTTTTGCGACGCTGTCGTTTTTGTTTAGATAAAATAATTTAGAATTGTTATCACTTCTACTAAATATCGATTATTATCCGGCAAAAAAATTAGTCCATTTGATTTAGGAATAATAAATTGTTAACTGATTATCATTGTGTAATACTATATATATTTTAAATCTATGTATTGTAGAAGAAATTCTTGTCGATTAAGTTTATTTAAAAGTACCTACTAAATAAAACATAAAAAAATATAAAAGATTAAATAAAATTAATCTGAACCTACGGCAGTAGGTTGTTAGCTCATGCAGCTCATGCGAGCAACCTACGTACAGAAGGTATATTAGAATACCACA
>JAYRBW010077472.1:0-48458 GCA_036023295.1 Invenusta paracnida | reverse complement strand
ACTAGATAAATACAATGTATTTATGTTTACTTCACATATTATATTTATTTACAATTTAATTATCGATGTTAATTTTTTAAATTATGAAACGTTTAGTCCTTCATATATATGTATATTTTGTATATTCATTTACAGTATACAGACACACATATTTATTGTTGTGCTAGAAAAAGAGGCAGGTTGACGGATATACCGAGGTTTTATAACACAAAAATTGCGCTTTTGTTCTCAATTTTGATTGGCGGATGGCGGATAGCGAGTTTGGTGGTTAAATTATATTAAAATGCATTCAAGAAAATTTGTTCCACAAAAATGCGGGGATAAAGCGGGGTTGGCGGATAATCGGGGGTCATAAAACCGGGGTTTGACTGTATTTTGAAGAAAATTGAATTCCGAAAATAATTTTCGGTTAATTTGTTTTCAGTAAATTATTACACCGTTTAATAAAATTTCCAAATCTAAACTATTTCGAGTTGTGCTCCCAATTACGTTCGTAAACTTATTTTATGAAACATACCTACATGGTTCCTAAGATGTTTATTTCTATTGGCTACCGATCCGGTCAATGAGTAATCTTTTATGCTTACCCTCCAGCGTCCTGGACCCGAAGCCTCAATTCTGGGAGCACCAGGAGGCGCCCTCGAGGAGGAAGTAAAGGACACAAAGGTCGCTCCACTCTTCATCACCTCTCTTGAATTGGAGAAACAGTCAGGCCTCTCTTTTTCACCCGACGAGATAAAGTTCCAGTCGGGAATTAGCGAGGTGGTTAGTCGCTTCCAGGACGCTGTATTGGGCGTCCAGAACCTTGTGCCAGACACGTACTTTGACGCATTCACCCGGCCAATCATTAACAACAAATTCGAGGAGAAGAGCTGCGGGGATGGTCCCAGTCTCAATGCCATGTTTGACGAGGATACGCACCTCTTGGAGATTGTCCAACAGACTCGCGAAGCGATGAAGGCCGCATTCAATGCCTCTAACCAGTATGCGGAGACTTTTGAGGTCTTTAAGGAGTTCTATCAGGAGAATGAAGCTACTGATCTGGAGGCCATCAAAGAGGAACAGCATGGTGAGTTCATTTATCTGAAATTCAACACTCTTGCTGACAGCCTGCTTATTACTGCGATAATACACTTAGAACTCTTGAAAAGTCTTTAGATGGTTTTAGATGTTTCAAATCTATTTATTGAAAATTTATATATTCTATTTGTAGGTTATACATTTATATTTTGTAATTGATGAAAATAAAACTTTAACGATCTTTTTAAATACCAATAAAAAATGAATCTATTCAGAAAGTTATCATTATCACAGTTATTAGTAAACAGAAATATTCAGTGGTATATATCATAAAAAGATTAATTAAAAATCATAAGAATTTTAATATTGAATGTTACATTTCCTTTTCTTTTTTCAAACAAATAATTGTTTTCACTTTAGATAAAATATAATACTCATTAAAATATATTTTTTTATGAAGCACAATTAACAGTTAATTAATTATCAATTGAAATATACTACTATTGATATTCTGCATGAATTATATTTGTATATATTAAAAATTGAAGTTCTCGGATAAAAATTGCGTATTTAATTATTAAAAAAGCTAAAATATAGTCTTACAATCTTGTAAGACTATTGAACAAGTACAAGATTGAGAATATATACATGAGAATATTTAGACATGGTGTTTATTGAACGATATTAATTTGGTTAATTATATCATTAATAAGGTAATCTGTGAATTGTTTGATGCTGCATTTAACTAATTAACTAATATTTAGTGAACATGACTTGTTTTACCACGTACTTACTATAATTTCAGCATTTCTGGGTGATACCCAGGGTCCTGCACGTATGCGTAAAGGTATCGAATACATATAATAATATGTAATATTTTTAATAGAGTTAAATTTAGTTTTGTTTGTTTTCAATATTTTACATTTTCCTTATTTATGTTACACTGTTTTATTCATGAACTTCTTTAATATGACCATATATCTACTTATATATTATATAAATCAGTAATAAAATACTGCAATGGCTTACCGTCACATTAGTACATATATATACATATGTATTTGTAATTAAAATATTGATTTCGAAATATATTTCAAATAAATATACGCACAATCTTTCTTATTTCCATATTTTATTCATATTTCTTTATTGTATGAAACAAATTATACTACACATAATTGTAATATTTTGCATGCATTCTTCATTTACTTGTATTATATATTTACTACTATGCTACCACATACTATATTTGTTATATAAAAACGTGCCTAAATAAATTGAAAGTTATTTAAACAGTCAATGATTAAAACACAATTTTTCAAGATGTTAATGACCAAATGAACTTATTTAGACAGCTTATGGGAAACTACAGTACTTTATATATATGTCCTGTTTGCATTTTTACTCATTCACGTGTATGTTTTGTTTTGTATATTTCAGTTCCATTAATAGTTTAAGTAATATGAATACATTATTATTCTTAAAGACAAACAATTTGTACTATATGATACATTAGCCACAATGAATTATTAGTTGTAATTGCTTACAAAATGTTGTAATTGCTTACAAAATGTTGTAAAATTAGATAGATTTTTATAACACCACGGAATATTTTTATTATTTAGGACAGTTATCGTTAGCGTAAATTAAGCAAAATAGCGTTATATATATAAATATTAGTATTTAACTTCCTAGCTATTATGACTAAGGATTTACTACAAGTATATAAAAGAATGCAAATACCCTTTTTTTATTATTCAAAAAAATGCAAAATGTTTATTTAAATTTCTTGTCATTAGTTCATTGTTTAGGTTAATAAATCTGCAATGAAACATCCCCTTTCTCTACTGGTATATCAAGGTTTGATACAAAATTGATCCAAAATATTAACCCTTAAAGCGAGTCTGAAAGTTTTATTATTTCTTTACTTGTCTTATAATCTGTTTCATTTTTTATTACGTAATATTTGCGGAATAGACAGTTGATTTATGCTAACAAATAGACTATCTTATAAAATAATACATTTAAAATTTTAACTTGGATATTTATAGAATATCGATTCCATTGGGATTTATTTACAGATTTCTTTCATTTTAAATATACGCAAAACAAAACTTGTTTGTATGTACTTGTTCAATATGTATATATATGTATAGTCTTAGTTAAATCAATTTGTTTAGTTTTCGACTCTTCTGTATATTGCAGTGTTCCGGAGTATCAATATTTGTAATATCCTTACACCCTAACCCATCCTCCCACCGACAGATGTGGAATTCTTCCGCGAGGCTCTCACTCGCTACAACAAGCAATATAAGATGGCTCAGATGGTAGCCGAAGAAAAGCCCATTGGTATGCTCATGGTGGACACCCGGAACACGAAACAACTCCTCATCCCCTCCCCACAGCGCTGTAGAGAGGCAATCAATGACCTGCTCCCAGTTCTGGCGCGCGCTGAGGTTGACCGCCTGGTCAGTGAGTCTCAGGATGCCGAGTACAATTTGTCTATTGAGCCGCAGGCGACCACGGACTTTGTCAACAGCCTCACTTTTCTCGACCAGATCCAACAAAGAGTATGTATAGTATTTAAGCAGAGTTGGATAAATGACACTTTTGAATCTTAAGACAGTAATCATATGAATATGTTTCAAAATAGTAATTTTTTTTACAAATTTAAATAAAAAAATACGCAAATAGACGTTCTAAATTTTATATATTGTCAAACTAAACATTCTTTTATTATAGGTATACAAAATTAAATAATATGCTTATTTGCACATATATGTATCTGTGGCTTATTAATATTTTCTGTTATATTTTCCAGATACATGAAATTCTCTACTCTCATAAATACGTGTATGTATTGAGTTGTAGAGAATGCTTTTACTAGATATAAGTTATATACTGAGAAAGCATTACGTGTTTTTTGACCTAAGCAAGATGTATCTAATATTTTATGTTAATTCTATTATTTATTGTATTTTTCGCTAATTTCTCTATTAATTACTTTGCTCTGTTTAGATTGAGCCATTGGAGAAAGAAGCGGACACTGTTAAAGAGATGTACGAGCTTATTGAAGCCTTCAGTGTGCCAACACCGCCAGAAGATATAGTCGTTTATCAGGTGCGAATCAAACGGACTCTATATTACAATGTTTTAGGGTTATCAAACTAGAATTTTTTTAACTGCTCTTATTATCTTAAGTTAATATTTTATCATAATAAAGTCTGTTAGGTGTTATACTTTTTAAATTTTGTAAACCTATGAATTTTTCGGAAATTTTATTATCATATTCTTTTATTGATACATAACATATTCTCTCTTCTGCTCTGGTTGTTTCAACACTTTAGACATTACTTCCATCAATTGATCGAGCCAAGAACGCGATTGACAAGTCACTCGCAGAACGCGACGGAAATATCGACAAGTTCTGTGCCTCGCTTGATAAGGATGTCGCTGATCTTAATAAGGAGGTCAAGGAAGTGAAACAAGCAGCTCAGGTGAGATAGAGAAGCAATTACTCGTACTATGTATGCGTGTTCGATTGCTTATAGATCGATATAATGTTTAAATTACAAATTTTCATCTTTATATGAAGTAATTATATAATTTAGTTTGAAGCTATTTTTGAAACAAAGTGTCATATTTATTAGTTTTTCGATTTATGAATTTCATTATCATCATCATCATTTGGTCTTGAGATAGCTCAATAATATTTATAAGGTATTTAACTTTATAATAATATTATTAATATTGGCTTCTTGTATCTGTAAATTTAGTTCTAAATTGTTTGATTTTTCTGAATTATCTACATTTTATAATATGCAGTCAATTGAAAAACTGAGCTTATCAAAATAATGTATTTTATATTAGTTACAATTTAACCGAATTTTCATAAAAAACAAAACAATTTTTTTCTAAATATCTTATTATATATATTTGTTTTGTTACTTCAATTGTAAATTATACAAATATACATCGATCCGAATACAACGTATTTTAAATGAGAATTGGGTACTAGTATTTCTAACCGGATAATATTTATAGAATTTTCAAGTAAACTAAAAGGTATTTCTCGTTAATGGTTCTCTAATTTTCATTCCATATGTCTTTTAATAGCTCGTTTGTCCATTTACAGAATCCACTCATCCTAGATGCTTCAGCAGAAAAGGCAACTGTGAAGGCGGAACTCCTCAAACTCAAGACTAACATGGAGGAACTTCAGACCCGGGCCTACACCTACAAATCTTACCAGAAGAACTTCAAGGTATACATTTTCTTTATAAAATAATTTTACAATTTTAACATTTGTTTCTATAATTTTCATGTCAGATTTTCCCAGCTCCTCAGATCTTTATCACCTGTTTGAAAACATGTTTATGCTCTTATGTATTTTCAGGCGCTTACTTTAAAGATTTCAGGTGTTTCTTTAGAGGTATATATACACACATTTATAGCCCAAAATATTAGTGTATATTATGTACAGTATATCTGTTAATACTATTTACAAGTTTATTGCATGTTTTATACATCTCATATATTTTACGTTGATTTTTCTGTTATGGGTTCGACATTGCGCGCTTTGCCTAGTTGATTATTGGTTAATTCCGTACATTTCTGTACTTATTATTAAAAGATATTAAGTATACACGCTACATGCCGATTTCCACCGCTATTTTGTTTTATGCTTTGGCATATATTTTAGGACCAACTTTTGACTCGTCCTGGAATGAAATCAGAATCGCTCTTGGTAATGTTCTGAATGTTGATAATAAATAGGCTGTTTTTTATATATCTTGATGATTTTAATATTGTTTGACAAAGTTCATTAAGTTAATATTAAATTTCGTGACATTGTTTTTATTACAAAGCTGGTTATTGTTTTAGATGTTTATTTTTAGTCAGTATATTATCTATATATTTTATTTCAGAAATTTGAATTATAACATTTTTATAAAATTTTCAAATTGAAGTTTAAACATATAATTTACAATACATAACTATTATTTATTTAGATAAAATTGTTACAATATTATAGAATTAGTATACACACATTATTTAGTTTTAAAAAAGTATCTAGCGAATTATAATATTTTAAGTGTAATTTTTACCAAGGTTAATTTATCTTTCATTTCGTTAAAAAATATATTCATTTTAGCATTATTATAAGAAGAATTATCCTAATTTAGTCAAAGTAAGTTATATTAACTATGTTGGTTTGGTGTTTAAGTTGAGTAGTTCTGTAGGTTATTTCTATTCATATTTATGGTGTCATAACGTTTGTTTGGTTTTTGTGAAATAAGAAATACGATATGTTTATGGATTTTTATGTGTTATATTTTCCTTTTTGGTTATAAAAATGTAATTGCAAGTTGGGGTATTTTTAAATCTTCCAATCAACTCATTCGAATTTTTTATGCATTTGTCTCTTTACAGTGTTGAATGGTTACTGAATACATGTTATTATATTTTTTATATGGTGTCATTTAGTACTCATTTATATCATGTACATATGTCATTAATATGTCAATTATTCACATATACTGCTGTTACACACATATACTACTCTTCTAAAAAATGGAACAGTAAGAAGATAATGCTGATTCCGTAAGATGTTTTGAGATTTAAATCTTCATCTATATAAAAAAAGTAGATGCCAAATATGCTTTAATTTAAACTAACACTGTTTTTATACTGTTAAATTTTTATACATATGCAATCTGTAGAATCTATGCTTGTTTATCTTGTTTTAGAATTTATTTAAATTACTTTTTTTCTAAACGTGGATTATGAATTGATTTCATGTTTGATTTGTTTTCTTTATATTATTAACTGGTCTATATATTAAACATTTGTGTACTATTATGGAATCATTACAATATTTTTTTTGTAGAATTTGCTCTACGTTCTAATATGTAGGTGTTGGATTAAAAAAATTATTATATGTCTTGCTAGTAAGGATTTATTTTTTGTACAAATACTTTTTCATTTAAAATAGGTTCAGATTTATCGAAGCCTGCATCGATAATGACATATTATTTATTTAGTTGTGTATTTCACAACTCCATAAAACTTACACAAACTATGAACTTCTAGTACATTTTAATGTTTCAAAATGAAAATAATAATGTATACATGTTAACATCTGTTTTTTCATATCTTTACAATTACAAATATTATATATATGTATATTAATTTAAAATTGTAATATATTAAAATTAATTGACTGATTTGCTGAAATGTAATTGTTTGTAATGTGTTTTGGTAACAAATTTAATTTTAATAGTATTTAAGAGGTTAGTTTTTGTGGCAACCAGAAACATTAATTTTTCAACTAAGAATATCAATATTAAGTATAAAAGAGTATTTCATTTAGAATTTAAAAAGCACAATAAAAAATATTATTACATAACATTTTAAAAGCTATTATCTAAAATATTTTACTTTAATGAAGTTCAATTTCTGTTTAATGATTTTTTTAGCATGCAGTTTTAAATTATTTCTCTAAAATCTTACATACGTAATTAATTATTTTTTACCGTTATCACATTTAAAACGTTCATTCGTAATATTAAAACTCCAACGTATCTAGATGTAAACGAGCATTAATAACTATAATTTTTCTTAATAAATATGCCTTACGCTTACTAAATACCAATGATATTTATTTGTTCAAGTTTTCTTCAATATATTGTTCTGTAATTGTAATGTCTTATTGTACATTCATTGTGATTCAACACAAAAAAGTCTCTCATCAGGTTTTTTGGGAATATTTGTATCAATTTGTTAACTTGAGTCTAACCCGATTGCTGATTTCCCCTTCTTCAGGTGGAACAGTCTAAGTTTGATGAACTCGAGGAGGTCTACGCTGAGCTGCGGTTGAAACAGCTCCTCTGGGACTCTCTGGATGAGTGGGATCATCTTCTGGAAGCGTGGGTGGTAGCCGATTTCAATGGACTCGATCCCGAGGACCTCAACACTCAGACCATGAAGTACTTCAAGTCAGTAACCCAACTGGAAAAGGGTCTGCCGCCTAATCAGGTTGTGCCGATGCTCAAGGAGCGCGTGGATAAGATGCGTGAGAAGGTAAGCATAGGAGGGCAAGATAATTGTGGTATCCTGGAGCCTGTTTCATAAAAAACTAAATTTTCCAACTAATTTAATTTGTAAATAGTTTTAACAATTTGAAAGTGTGCTTTAATATGTAATACTGCAATGGTGAGAATTTCAGAATAACAATTTACTTTCAATGGATTTAAGAAAATAATTAGATGACAATTATATATATTTTTAAATTTATATGTTTTTTATGAAGCGGGCCCTTGGTGATTACAGAACTATAAATTTTCTCTTTATCCTAATTGAGTTAGCATCAAAACTTGCATAGTGAAGCTTGATATTTGGTTTGACTTAATTACAAAATAACAAATAAATTTTATTAATTTATGAAAAAATATAAATAACATTTACATATATAACTTATAACATAAACCTAACCGCAGTAATCTATTCATTTATTGATTATATGGTATGTATGTATTGCTTAGTTTTATGGATTTCTTTAGGCAATCTACCAAATATGAACTTTTAAATATTATATTATTTATTTATTAAGAAATGATCTGTTTAAGTTTCAAAATTCTGTTCAATCATAGATTCATAATAACTTATATATTACGATATTATCTCGATACCGATGCACCCTTAAGTAAGACGCATAATACTACCAAAAGTACTAAAGTTAAATTGCAGCAACAAAAAAAGCTTTTTTAAGGGAAACTAAAATCTATCTTTCCAATTTTTGGATGATTTTCCTGTATTCTCGCGACCATGCTATTTGTCCACATTTAGTTACCCGTAATCACGGACTTGAGGAATCCCACTCTGAAACCGCGTCATTGGGAGATGATCGAGGGGGTTGTGGGATACAAGTTCTCAGAAGCCGAGGAAGCCTTGACATTGGGCAAACTGATTGATCTTAAAGCCTTCTCACACACGGAAGCCATCCAAGAGATTTCTGGTCAGGCTAGCTCAGAGGCTAGCTTGGAGTCTATTCTTAAGAAGGTAAACATTAGAAATATTTTATTTCACCATTTAATTATATATTATACTATATTTCATTTTATGTACATTTCAGTATATTAATTTTCTACGTATTGGTATATATTTTATTATTGATTTAATTATTTTATAAATCATTCCATTGTTTATAGTATTCAGTGTATTATATCTAGCTGGTTATATATTTAAAAAATATAATATAATATTTACTTTGATATAATTATTTTCTCCTAATAGTCATTGAGTTCTTGATACAGTTTTATTCATTTAATAAATTTAGGGAAAATAACTTCTCTGAAAAAAAAAACTATCCTTTTAAATAAAGTTGCTTTAGTTAAGGACAAAATTGTTGTATAATTTGAATATTTCCATTTAATAGATAATTATGATTTGATTTTCAATTGCTATAACTAAAAACTAATTAATTATTTAGTGGTTTTATTAGTGGGTATTACCTGGAAACACTAAAACTCGTATAATCATAATTAATAATCTATTTGTACACTTCTTACTTGAGTTCACAATTTAATAAAATGTGAAATTATATGTGTTACGAATGCGAAAATATGTTATTTTACGACACATTTGTAAAGTAAGGTATTTCTATAGCGAACTTTATTCCATGCTCATCCCTTGTACTCTACTATTTAGGTTGAGGACTCTTGGAAAACAACCGAATTCGTCGTTCTTCCCCACAAAGACAGTAAAGATGTCTTCATTTTAGGTGGCACGGATGAAATTCAGCAACTCTGTGATGATTCGAACATCAACATCGCTACAATTGCTTCTTCACGGCATGTTGGGCCGATCAAACATCGCGTGGACGATTGGCTGGACTCTCTCGAACGGTTTGGCAAGACTTTGGTGAGTTGAGGGGATGAGTGGAGTTCTTAAAAAAGATAGAGAGTTATATAATGAAAAACAGTCGAAATCCATAAATCTGTTCATATATATATATATCACAGTTGTACTTGTATAGTTGCGCTCTGTGTATTGTACTTGAAATACTTACAAGAATATAGCGATCATGCATACATATGAATATTTATCGTTATTTGTGTAATACAAACAGTCATGTTTCTCAAACTAAATTTTTATTAACGGTTATTTTAGAGACTAATAGTTGAAAAAATACTTATGGAAGCTTTTTAAGTGTCACCAGAATACTAACGAGGATAATTGTATTATACTACAGTATTGATTATTTCCTTGGCTTTAAAAAAAAATATATTATTTAGTATTATCAATTTAAACTTAATTTGGTAATTTTATACACACATTACACATTATTTTATATAATTGAGTGAAATTTAAAATCATCGACAAAAATAAAAAGAGTATAAAAAACTGTGTAATGATGACTAGTTTTATATAAAGTAACTTAATATTATGTAAATGTTTAATATAAATTTATTATTAAAACTTTTATTCTTGTTTCAAATAAACAATTACTTTTTATTATACACAGTAATCTAATATTCTGAAATTATTACGCGAATTTTGCATAGAACAAATATTATGCAATATCTAGATACGCATCATCGCATATTTCAGTCAAGTTATAAAACCTCCCTTCAACTCCCCCTCCCCCATTTCAGGAGGAATGGCTGACCTGCCAGCGGAACTGGATGTACCTCGAGTCCATCTTCTCAGCGCCCGACATCGCTCGCCAACTGCCTAGCGAGGCCAAGAGCTTCATGTCCGTCAACAAGTCTTACACAGAGATTATGCGCAAGGTTCAGAAGGTCCCCCTTGCCATGCGTGCTGCCACCCAGCCTGGCCTATACGACACATTTAAGAACAACAACAGCCTCCTTGATCAGATCCAGAAGTGTCTAGAAGCCTATCTTGAATCCAAGCGGGTCATCTTCCCACGTTTCTATTTCCTCTCCAATGACGAGCTGTTGGAGATACTTGCCCAGACCCGGAATCCCATGGCTGTCCAGCCTCATTTGCGGAAGTGTTTCGATGCTATTACCAAACTGGAGTTCGCCATCCAGGAGTCTAAGGCAACTACTGAAGGATCAGAGGGAGGACCTCCAGCGGGTAAGAAATACTGATATCTTCTAAAATTGATGTAATAAATATCGTATTCCTTAAAAAATACTATAATACTATATATTATAATATTATCGTTTATTTTTTTAATATTTAGGGATTTCAGAAAAAAACAAAATTTATTTTTGTCTACATATAAACTATTTAAATAATCTCACTAATTTTAGACATTTTGTGTGCATTCAATTAAATCTATATTTTCAGCTAATTTAGATAATTAATCTTAATTATAATGTATTTATGTGTGACATCACATGTATATCTTAATTTTAAAAGTATTCAACGTAGTCCACTAAATATGAAGTTCAATTATTGTATTATTACATTTTATAATTATTACAATAAAAAACTTTTGTTGATACTTATTTTTTTATTGAATGAATAATCAAGTTATTTTTAATTTGCCTTTTGCGCTTGCGTATCTTTCATGTTAAATTTATAGAATATTTAACCTTTTTTGTTACAGAATCACACGAAGTTATCTACACAAATGATATCTTGGCCATGATTTCACCCGAAAATGAGAAGGTTTCACTTGGAAAGGTATTTTATGGCAACATTAAAAAATACTATATTTTTATCATTATATATTTTTTTATTAATACGTAATATTACATTACAACTTGTTATTTGCCCCGAAATTACAAGTGTTAAAACTCTGTAAATTATAAAGTATCTATCAATAATTGTTTTTAAATAACCTTTATAATAATAATGTTTAAATCTTAGAGTAATTATACATAGTTTTTACTCTTATTGATTTCACAGGCATTGCGTTGTTCAGTTTTGTCAATTTAAAATCGTTTTCTTTTAATGAATTTGATGTAAGTGGCTAGACTAGAAGTAGTGTTAAATATTTTTATTAAATTCATTTTAAGATAAAATATACATATTCATATAATTCTAACATACGTAAGTTGTCTGTATTATATAATTCATTGCCTGTGTATCTAAAACTGTTTTATTGCATAGACAATTTAATTACTATGAATTTTAGAAACATTTTTTGCAAAACTTAGATAGACGAATAGTAGAAACTGCATACAAAATCAATAAGAGTCGAAACTCTATGTATAACTACTCTATGGTTTAAATAATGCTTGTAAAGTAAATATTAAACTATCTATAGAAAGAATACCTCATGTAATTTGCGACAATTTATTGTTTAAATTATTATTATGCGTTTTACATAATTCCTTTCTATTTGGGAGGCGTATGTTATCCACAGTTATGACTTTCTTTATACTCACCCAAATACACCGCTTATTTCAGGGTTTGAAAGCCCGCGGGAACGTGGAAGAGTGGCTGGGCAAAGTGGAAGAGGCTATGTTTGGTAACCTCCGAAAGCTTCTAAAGCAGGCGATCCAGGACTTCGAACAGCACGAGCGGGAGAAGTGGCTCACTTTGCACGCCTCACAGGTCATTCTCACTGTGAGTCAGATGATTTGGGCCCGAGACATCACGATGATTCTCGAGGATCCGGAGTTGGATGATCGTATCACGGGAATGCAGGATTATGAGAAGAAGTGCTTCCAAGTGGGTTACTGCTTAATATGTATCTTCCCAAAATCTTGCTGTCATTATTTACTTACCAAATCGATATTTAAATTGAGGTGTTTTGTTCTACGATATAAAAATACATAATTTGTTTTGTAGTAGACTTTATATCCAGGAAATAGGAAATCAAAACAGATCTTGTTGTATTAACCTGTAAATATTAAACATTTAATTATTTCGACATAATTTCAACAAATTAATTTATAATATTATAAGATACCGACATTTGTGAGATAATGAAAATCTTTTACTTCAATTATAGCATAAATCATAATATACCTAGTTGATTTGTTATTATTTTGTAATTGACGATTTTATTTTTGTAAAAATTGAAACAGAACTCATTTTATAATTTATATGAAACAGTCAAATAAATGTGGACACAACATATAACAATTTGAAAGATATTATTTATTATTATTATTTTTTAATATCTAAATTGTATAATAACACAAAAAACGTTCTTTCTAAATTAAAATTCTATGTTTATTGCATGCATTATATATATAAATAGAGATAAGGTAATATTTTTAATATGCTATTAAGTACCATTTCTGTTGCAGCACATACATTTAAAACAATTAATGATAGTAATTATTTCAATAAATTATTTTCAGATAATAGGGTGTATTAGAATAATTCATTTCAGACTACATTATGCAGTTAATTTTAATATTTATCAATACGCATAACTTGAGTCAAGAAAACCACACTTGAGCGGTAATTGCTCATTACTTCACTATATTAGGCCGTTTTAATAATGCTTTCCCTATATAGGTAATTTCCCTTTACCCACAGCTATTTTTCCTCACCTGAGGGGAATTGATATTAATAAATAATCCCTGTAGATAATGCCGTTGAGATTTTTTAATAACATAAATATTTGGTTAACAATTGTTTCTCTGTATTAAAACTACGAGTGTTATAGATCTTTATCGTAACAACCATTTAAACAAATGAATTCTAAACATACGTATGAAATATATTAATATATATAGAATATGAACGATTTCGGTCGTTAGACAGTATTTTTATTCCATATAAATAGTGTACATATAATTTTTGAAATATTTATAACTATAAAACATCTAAATCAAAATGTCTTCAGCAAAGTTTGCTTTATACAAATTGATATTGTTCAATGGCCCGTCATAATTAACAACGGGCACAGGCTGATCATCGAATTCGTTGTCGACGTAGTCAGGCAAATTGAGGTCAGTTGCAATGTTATTCAAAATAACACACGCACTGTAAGACTCAAGCAATACTATAAAATTTTATTATTTATTACGTGATTATATACTCATATAATTGGTGTTTTAATATCGTCCAATTAGATTGATTCAATTCCAATGCATTTTTCCCTGCCTATTATTAATATGATATTTACCCTGACGGGAAAAATAGCAGTAGGTAAAATGAATTACTCTCAGCTTTTACCTTGAGGGGACGCTTTATTATTAATACGGCCTGTTAAGTGTAACTATAAAGCAGCTTTAACCCACCCTAATACATCACTTTTTAGGATCTGAACAATCTGGCCGTGATGGTCCGTGGCGAATTGCCTAAACTGCTCCGGGCCCTCCTCGGCGCCCTCATCACAATCGACGTGCACGCCCGTGACATGGTCACCGAGATGGTGAAGGTGAGTACGGACAGTGTTCAGAACTTCAACTGGCAGAAGCAGTTGCGCTACTACTGGGACACGGATTTGGACAACTGTGTCGTGCGCATGTCCAACTCACTCTATATCTACGGTTATGAGTACCTGGGGGCCTCACCTCGCCTTGTCATCACACCTTTGACTGACAGGTGAAGATTGTTATACTATTGTGGCTTCATTCCCATTATTAATTGTTATTAATAACTATTCGCATAATTCGCACAATTTGCATTATTTAATATAATCGAGTAATGAAATCCTTTAGAGTTGTACCGGGGTAATAATAAATGATAGAAAGATATTTTCACTACATCGAAGAAATAGTTAAATCATTAGATGAGTATATCGTATCAATTTCTATTCAATTTAGTTTTCTTTGTTGATTATAGCACGGACATACTCTATAAAGTTTATAAATATTTTAAGTTTTATAATTGTATCACACCAAAGAACATATTATTACACTCTTGCATCTCTCTCCGTGCTCTCTCCGTGCTCTCTCCGTGCATCTCTTTCCGTGCATATACTCGATGCTTATTTTATTGCTTTTTGAAATATAAAATGTATATTGAAGCTCATCATTATTTTTCAAATTTTAAAGGGCAACAGTTTTAATATATTTTACAATATTTATAAATGTTATTCTTCTATTTAAAAAAATTACATTTATATATTTATATAAAAACCGCATACATTTGTTAGTCTAAAAATATAATTCATAAGTCCTTTTTACTTTATAAAATTAAGAAACAAGTTTTATCATAATCTTAGGCTATTATTATATATATACGAGTATATACCTATATATAATACTAATATTTAATATAAATCATAATTCTCTCATTATATTAGATTAGTAATTTACGCTACTATTTGCAAAATTCAAATAATTAGAAACATGGTTTGATTATTATTTTGAAGATTTATAATTATTGCAATAATTTAAAATTAATCACTTTTAATACATTACTACTCTTATTATATTTGTTATTATGCTTGAGATAAAATAACTACACGTAACATAGTAAAAAAAAATGTTTAGTAGAAAATATACCTCTTTCAAATACAATATTTAATGCATGATATCATATAAATACTAATACTACATCTACATACATAATATACAACATTAAAAACACTTATTCCTCACATCTCTTCAATGCGTACCACCTGCCGTGTAGATGCTACCTGTGTCTGATGGGCGCCCTGCAACTAGATCTTGGAGGTGCCCCTGCCGGACCCGCTGGTACAGGAAAGACCGAGACCACGAAGGATCTCGCCAAGTCTCTTGCCAAGCAGTGCGTCGTTTTCAACTGTTCCGACGGTCTCGACTACAAGATGATGGGTCGCTTCTTCTCCGGCCTCGCCCAGTCCGGCGCATGGTGCTGTTTCGATGAGTTTAACCGAATCGATATTGAAGTCTTGTCTGTCATCGCTCAGCAGTTGATCACTATCAAGAACGCCAAGTCTGCCAAGGTGCAACGCTTCATGTTTGAAGGTCGGGAGATCAAGTTGGTTAGCACCTGTGCTGCCTTTATCACCATGAACCCTGGTTATGCGGGTCGCACAGAACTGCCGGACAACTTGAAGGCCCTTTTCCGACCTATTGCCATGATGGTGCCAGATTATCGTAAGCATCATATACTGGCCATTTCTTAAACATTGATTAACTTTTCATTCAAGGATATAAACTATTTGTTTTTTATTATTACGTTGAAAGAAATCTTAGTAAATACTAAATTTATTTAAACTTTTTTAAGCGCTATTCAGCTTGTTAATATTTTTATAATAGTTACATAAAGTTATATATTATAATACATTTTTCAAAGTTAGTTATTTAATGCTCCTCTTTTATGTAGGGTTCTTTTACCAAATAATAAAATAATTTCAACATTTCTTACTAACTTGGAATTGTTGACAATTGTGATTTTATAATATATAATCTTTTGACCTTCAGATAAATATATTTTTTATAAATAGTTATGAATAAAATACTTAAATGCAAATAGAGCCACAACAGTATACCCTAGTTTACGGCACATCCTTCCATAACAGGGCTCATTGCTGAGGTCATTCTCTATTCTGAGGGTTTCGAATCTTCGAAAACTCTGGCGCTCAAGATGACGCAGATGTACAAACTCTGCTCGGAACAGCTCTCTCAACAGGACCATTATGATTTCGGTATGCGAGCTCTTAAGTCTGTCTTGGTGATGGCAGGAGCCTTGAAGCGGGAGAACCCCGATAAACAGGAGGATGTGGTCCTCATTCGAGCCCTCAGAGACAGTAATCTACCCAAGTTTCTCAAACAAGATGCCCAGTTGTTTCAGGTGAGTGAAGGTTTGTTTAGCTTAATTCTCAATACTCACAAAGAAGTTTGTTTGGTGCATTAAGAATAAATATATAAATATATATATGTTTAAATTATATATCTAAAAATCAGAATCTAATATACTGAAAACGACATTCTGTTTGCTTTAATTTTGTTCTCAATATTTTTATTTTTATTTTAGTGCAATGAAGCGTTTCTAATTGGAATTATTCAAAATTATTAAATGCTTAATTACAAAACTTAAGATGAATACTATCGTACTGTTTTTTAAAGAAGTATACATACGTTGATCATATTTATAATAATATATCAGCTGGTTAATACTAAAACTTATTATTGATTGTAATTACACAGGGTACAAATACCATAGTGCATTTTTACATTTAGATATTATAAAACTAAATTTTCTTTCACTGATGTGAAGAGAACTTATAAATAATAAAAGGAAATTACAACCACTTACAATTAGTTTTGTATAATTATGGTGCCATGATATGCATAATAGTGCTTATGACGTGCCCGCATTGTCAATGCAGTATACATTTTAGAGAACGATAATTAAAATATATTAAACCTTTTAGCACTAGTTTAGGAATACTCTTGAAATATCTAACAACGACCATAATTATGCAATCACTGAACGTTACACGTAGTTGAGAAAATTATAGTTTTAATTGAGATCCCTGGCTTAGGTAAAATACTATTTATATTATTGTAATATTTTATCAACTCGTATTATAACTATAAATATTCAGCATGTATCTATTATATAAAATATTATTATGTATGTTTCAGTGGTTGTAAAGTTTTCATAACTTCTATTTATTTATTTATTTAATTCATTATATTATGCATTATATCTTTCCTTATAGAAATATACTTTAACTATTTACGGAAAATCTTTTGACTATTAAAAAGCTGACTTAATCATAGAATTGTTACGCACTAACCACAGCTAATTATACTCACTGTAATCCACAGGCTATCCTACAAGATCTTTTCCCCGGCGTGGTTTTGCCTGAGCATGACTACGGTCGCTTCAAGGAGGAAATCGAGACGGTGGTAATCTCCCGCGGTCTTCAGGTCGAACCCAGCCAAGTCCTCAAGGTCATCCAGTTCTACGAGACCCTTCTCGTACGACACGGTGTCATGTTGGTAGGCCCCACGGGCGGCGGGAAGACAACAGTCTATCAGGTCCTTGCCAATGTGCTCGCCAACTTGCATGCCGCAGGGTTTTCAGTCGAGAAACCCGATTATCAGCCGGTGAAGACCTACATCCTCAATCCCAAGTCCATTACCATGGGCGAGTTGTACGGAGAGGTTAACAAATTGACGCTCGAGTGGCACGATGGTCTTATGCCGTTTGTTGTACGGCAGTGCTGTGCAGTAAGCTCCTATTTTCTGTTTTGAATAGTTAATATTACGCTTTTATCTGTCTTCATTACGGAATTTTAATATAATAACGAGGAGATATATTATGTATATGTATTTTATTTGATATCCTTAAATATAATGTTGAAGACATTTTATATGAGTATAATGTGAGTAAATTATCAGTTTACATTTTTTTGTAAGAAAAATAATAATAATCTTTGATTAATATATTTTAAAATTTTGTAAGAAATCTTAAAGTTAAAATTGGAAATGCTTTTTTTAAGAAACACATAATTTGATAATAATTTTTGTTTACGAGCTTTTGATAATTTTTAGTCAGATATTGAACTGTATATGAAAAAATGAAGATATTAATGCAAGCTAAATACTAATATTTCACAAATGCCTTAGACATGCTTTCGGAACCGCTCATTATAACTTCTTGATGAAAGCTCCAAATAAATATTGTTATCGATGTTTTTATTTCTAGGTTATTATTAAACAAACCGAGGGTAACAATATAATACTTTCATTATATTTAAATATCAAACACATTAAAAATTGTAACAGCCGAACATTAAAATTAACTTTCCTTTGTACAAGTAGAACGATCGTTTTATGAAAGTATCTAGGGGGTTAAGTTTAGTATTTTCTTGACTATGACATATTTTAAATTTAAAACTATTTACGATTACTGGCTGACTTTTTAAAATTATTTCATAATCAGCCCGTAAATTATTTTTAAATGTATAGATAAACGTTATTGATTCGCATTTGTTGTATTGGTACATCTGTATCTAATGTATACCTACGCCGTTTGCAGGACTTGACGATAGATCACCAGTGGGTCATTTGCGACGGACCCGTGGACGCTCTCTGGATTGAAAACATGAACACGGTGCTGGATGACAACAAAATGCTCTGTCTGGCCAACTCCGAGCGTATCAAGTTGAGCAACTATATTCACATGCTCTTTGAAGTCCAGGATCTGGCTGTTGCCTCGCCCGCTACCGTCTCCCGTTGCGGTATGGTCTACATTGATCCTGATGAGATTGGCTGGATGCCATACGTTAGGGTTAGTTGGCTTTCTCTGTGTTTAAAAGGACATTTCTGTAAACTCTAGTTTATTGTGTGCGTTGCTGCAAGCGGTACAATTTCATTTAAATAATAATAGGACAATAAAAATGTTGTGATTTTTCATTTTGTTTCTAGTATTTGGTTGAATAAATTTATTAGAGGGTGATGTCACTTGATTTCACTTAAAAAATTAGACAATCTAATTGTGATTGTAATCTTTTGATTGGAAATTCTATCTAACATTTTAATTTTGTTATCAAAATGGCAGACATGGATGGCGAATCTTGTGGTGACACAGAAACTCAAGCAGGAGATGGCCGACTACCTAATGGTCTTCTTCGAACGCTACGTTGAAAATGGGATCCAGTTTGTGACAAAGAAGACGATCCAGGCCATCCCTCAAGTACCCATTGCCAAAGTGCAGACTATTTGTAAACTACTTGAAGTCCTACTCACCTACAAGGGGGCACCTAGCCTCAATCAGGACCCACTCAAGATCAACCCACTGGTGGCAACCACCTTCCTATTCTGCTATGTCTGGTCTGTCGGTGGCAATATGATTGACGCCTATTTTGACGCTTTCGATAACTTTGTCCGTCAGCAGTTTGAGGATAACGGCGATGTCCGGGTAAGAATATCGAAGTTATAGTTAGCGTGTGTCAAAATTTCTTTTTTTTTCAATAACTAATTACACTTAGAAAAACAAATAGGAATTAAATAATTTGTTTCTAAAATTGTTTACCGATAATGTATTTATTTTAAAATTGTGATGAATCTTAAAATGTTAAATTTTCTTTATAGTTTATTAGTATATGGGAAATATTACTCCAATATTACCATATATTATAAGTTAAACAACTACCTTTTACAATTTTAAAACGTTATAAAAATATTATTGATTTCAATTTGTTTAAAGTAAATATAAAATAATTAATCTAATAACATATTTTTTCTTTATAAGACTATAAAATAATTAATAAAGTATACAAACTATAATAATATATAACATATTAAAGTCATATGGTTCTCCTTTAGCAGCATATTTATAATAAAATAAAATAAAGTGACACCAAAACCATTAACTGCAAAGTTTATCTTTTTAATTTTTGGTTCTTCTAAGATAATTTATAATATTCGTAATGACGTAATTTATATGTGATTTATATGTAATTTATATATGACGTAATGACGTTATTTTTCATAAGTTATACATGTGCATATTGTATTTGAATTCTGACACATGTATATGTTTGTTTTTATATGTCTGTCTGACAACAAATATATCTTTATTCATGAAGCATTAATGGAACAAAACCTATATTTCTATTGATCCCAGTTGAACCTATATTTTATAAAACATATTGTATACTTTTTAAATAGTCAAATACACCCATCATATCATCAGATGCCACAATCCGGAGACATCTGGAGCTGCTACGTGGACTTTGATACTCGGCGTATGGACTCCTGGGAGAAGATCATTCCCATGTTCCGATACAATAAGGAGGTCCCCTTTTTCGAGATGATTGTGCCAACCATGGACACCGCTCGTTATGGATATCTTCTTGAGAAACTTTTGCAGGCCAATCAGAGTGTTCTCTTCACTGGTGGCACGGGAGTCGGAAAAGTGCGTGATTTTTTTTAGTGTAAAATATCTTGCGCGAAGTGTTTTTGTTAAGCTATATAGCAAAATAATCTTGCTAAACTAATAATAAGATACAATACATCATGGAATCGAGCTCACCACTGTACATTCCTAGTTTTCTTATTCGATTTCAATGTATTGTTATTGGATGGTGTATCACTCTAAAGATATAGGTAGTTAATTATATTTTATTTTTATGATTTGAACCAAATGTATAGCATTTTAAAAATATTTTAATTATTACATTAAATTTAAAAGAATTTAAGAGAAACAAATGATTTATCTACATTTTATAAAGCTCACAGACGAAACGTCCTGCAGTTAATACCTAATACACAAATGTATCTGTAGACTTTATTTGTTTTTTCTTATCACTTATATATTATTTCCGGATACGTAAACATTGTAATTTTCTTAAATTAACTCTGTTTAGATTCCTTGGTTTGGCACCTATTACATGTATTTTGTAGGTACGCAGATGGTTATGCATCTGAAAATGTACAGATTGAATAGTTATATTTAATGTAGTTCATAAACCTAGATCGAATTGCTACAAATTAAATAAGCTGTTGGACAAAGATGAATGGATTTCAAGATCTTGCTTATTGAACAACAATGTTTTAAACCGGACACCTTTGCATTCTATGAGGGTGTGGAAATCAGTACTATCATTTCGTCACATGGCGATTATAGACACTAACTCATTGCTCTGGTTAATGATGCTTGTATTGTGATTTTAATTCCGCCTGCTGAGTCGTCAGTCGCTTGAAGCTCAGTTGGTAGAGCAGTGGACATGGCATGTAACCCAAATCATGGGTTCGAATCCCCGGGCAGAGTTTTCCAAAATTATGTTTATTTGATTGTTAGAATGTTTTCACTGGCTTCACTATCGTGGTGATCAACATGGAAAGTAATTAAACTAGAAATGGAAAAGGCGGCAAAATCAAAGTAACTGAGCAGCAAATAAAGCATTATATGTAAATGATTATGGACTTCTTGACAGACGACCAGTTACTCATAGATATCATTACTATGCCCATTCGATATTCAGAATCATGTCTTAGATTATTTTTTGCAAAAAACACACAAAAAAACATGGCCAACATCACAATTGTCGAAATTAGGTCTGCATTTCATCGTATTATCAGAGAATGATAAATAAACAAATTGAAATCATTGGAAATACAAAATTTTGTCGGCTATAGAAGACCTTCAAATTACTCACTACATTATCGTTGAAATTAAATCAGAAACTGCCTCCGGAAAAATTACCTACTCCTAAAAAAACGATCTCAAATGTACTGATGAACAATGTTGTTGTCAGGGCCAAACCAGCTATGTTCAATTTTTTCAAAATTTACTTTTTAATGGCAAAGTATTAAGATACACTATATTCATCTGTATTTTATATTATTTTATATTAACATATTTTTAAAACTAAAATGATAAAATACAGATGAATATAGTGTATCTTAATACTTTGCCGTTAAAAAGTAAATTTCGAAAAAATTGAACATAGCTGGTTTGGCCCTGACAGCGATGACATGCTCTCTGGACCAGATGCGGTACAGTATCATAAAGAGCAAAAGAACAATGATCAAATCAGTTTCCACTGACATTGTTTTGACGGCACCTCCAGCGAAGAAATTGAAAGTTATAACCAATGCAAAATCAAATATTGTTACTTTTAGCTTTGATTAACATTGAATTTTTTATGACATTGATGTTTCTGATTTGATATATACTGAACATTATTTTCGGGCATTAAATAAAATTAGCATTATTTAATTCAATTAAAAAACACCAATTGATCATATTGATCATATTGATCATAACAATTTTTATTACTAAAATTAATTCACAACATTTAATTTTATCCCAAAATAACTTTAAAATGTTTAAAAATGGAAATATAAAGAGACATAGTGCGTACATTCTGCAAAAATAATATACTTTTAAATAATATGATTTAACCTAAGTAATTGTCTCAACAGAGATTTTGTCATAAGTTTTGTAACATTACATTTTAAAATTCAAATTAATAAATTGTATATTTGGTAACATTATACAAAACATACGAAAAATTAATAGGAATTTACTATTATTCTAAATTATGAATTAAAATGAGGTTATAATCGAATATTTCGATAACTTGTATTCCGCTTCTAATTGTTTACATTTATATAAACAGGAAATACATTTTACCTTTTTTAACTAACCCTGTAACTCATCCTCCTCTTTCCTTGTGTTTGCAGTCGGTCGTGGCTCGAGGCACTTTAAATACAATCTCCGAGAAGGCTGGTTACGTCCCAGTCTACATAAACTTCTCCGCGCAGACGAGCAGCAACCGGACTCAGGAGATGATCGAGGGCAAGCTGGAGAAGAAACGAAAGAACATCCTCGGTGCACCAGTAGACAAACGCATGATCATCTTTGTAGACGATCTCAATATGCCCAAACTGGACACATATGGCTCTCAGCCACCCATTGAGCTCTTGCGCCAATTCCAGGATTTCGGGGGCTTCTATGATCGCGACAAGCTTTTCTGGATCACCATCCAGGATGTGACATTGTCGGCCGCTTGCGCCCCGCCCGGTGGTGGCCGTAATCTTGTCTCACCTCGTCTTTTCCGCCATTTTTCAATGTTTTCTATACCGCCGCCATCTGAGCATACACTGAAGCACATGTTCATGGCTATCCTCCAAGGATTCCTACAAGAGTTCCCACAGGCAGTGCGGGCATGCGCGGAGCCTATTGTCAACGCCGCGGTGGAGATCTACGGTCGACTGTCGACGGATCTGCTTCCCACGCCGGCTAAGTCGCATTACGTCTTCAATCTACGGGATCTTTCCAAATGTGTCCAGGGTAAGGAACATAAATATGCTTGATAGTCTTAGGAAACAAGAAATAACCTATTTAAGTGTTCATGCATTTTATTGTCTATCTCTTCCAATACAGTACTCTAAAAAACTTGTTTTAACACTTTTATTTATTAAATAAATAAAACACTTGTGACTAACACAAGATTTTCGTTTGGGTGTTGTTAAAAATAGAATGATATATCAAACTAAGAAAAATAGTAATGTATAAAATTGAATAAAGTTATGTCTATTATTCATATAAGAAATTTATTTGCAATTTTTATAACGGGATAACTATGACAAAAATAAAATAATGAAAATAAATAGTAAGTGTTTAGTATCATATATATAAATGATTTTCTTTTTTACAGGTATTTTGCAAGCAGATCCTGGATGTATTCGTGAAAAGAATTCTATCTTTCGACTGTTTTGCCATGAATCGCAACGTGTTTTCCACGACCGTCTTATTAACAACGAGGATAAGATGTTCTTCCATCAAATTGTTGTTGAAATGGCATCAAAATATTTCGGCGTAGTAAGAAATCCTTTATTTGTCTTTTTTTATTTTACTATTTTGGCGAGTATAAAAATATATTTGTTTATAAAAAATTGAATAAACTTACATTTTCAAATAATACATAAAGACAGTATTATAATGTAAAAGAGATTTTGTAGCAATCAATAAATATTGTTGGTATTCATAAAACTTATTGAAAATGTATCTTATTAATAGATTTAAAGCTATATAAACAGTTTTATAAATGTTGTATATTAGATAATGACTGCTAGAAAATTTTGAATTATATTTTTAGGGTAACATTTCTTCATACCTACTTAATAAAACCAGTGAAATATTATGTTTTACTGGACACAGAGGTGATAAAATAATTTCGATATTTCTTATTTAAAAGAGACTAATTTGATTGTAGGTTTCTATATGAAAGTTGAATAATTGAACAAATCTGGAAATGAACAGCCAACCATATTTATAATAGTATTAGCAACAAATGATATTTGACCAAATGAATTAATGAGTGAAAAAGAACCTCGCAGTGAAAATAATTATTATTATATTGCGAGACGTTTTAGTTATCTCTACTAACTATTATCAACCAAAAGACAGGATGCGTGTAGAAGACTAAATATAAATTTAGAAATTGAGTGTGATTAACTTTAGAAGTGTTACATAATATAATAACAGAAAAATATTATTGCATGATATAAAAACTACAAAATAATCAAAGGATACCTTTAACATTAGAAAATCACCTTAAAAGATAATTCATTTAATAGTCACCAAAATCATGAACTAAGTACAAATCGAAGTAGGGTTAAGTAAGATGCAAAAAATGAGAGCTTGTAATAAACACTAGCATTGGTATTTTTACGATTCTAATAAATTACTGATCTTTTATTTGAGGTAAATTAATTGGATTTGATATCCTTAAATTCATTTTTGTATCACACTGATTGTACGTTTTTGGGCTTAAATGACCGATGTCAAATTTAAAGAGCCAACTTTAAAGAGTCAACTTTTAACGCTTTAATTAAAAAATTTCAGATTTGAATAATTTTTTCAAATAGGTATATTTGTGTATTCATACGAATTTGAATGGGTAAACCTATACGAGTATAATGTTGCATAATTTGGTACATTTTATTTATTTTAAATGCAATGTTACAATAACATTGCGTTAGTTAATTAAAATATTTAAAATATATAAAACTAAATTTTACTCCATTTTAACAAATTTATTATTGCGTTCTCGCGAGCACTTGATATATGCGCTTTATTAATTAGTATATATTTAGAGAAACAAATAATCCAATATTAAAATGAATCTGTGATATTTATACTTGTTTCATCTTTTGTCACCCTAAGGAAAACATTTTCTTTTATTATGTTCGCCCATGTTACAACCATCTTTTGTGTAGACCATGGAACCAGAAAACTTTATCAAATCACCGATCATATTTGGAGACTTCATGAAAATGGGTTCAGATAGAGCTGATCGACTTTATGAAGAATTGACAGATATTGACAAGGTCAAGGCCATCCTCGTTGACGTAAGTGTCCACTTATTAATAAAATCAATATATAGTTCAATCATTAAAACATTTAAAAATTAAACAATAATAAGGTTTACTTATATATAAGTTTATTTGAAGACTATGGATAATTTACTTAAATGGTATTATATTTTATTAGGCATGATATTATTTTAATGATATTATTATGGAGAAATATCATTATTTTTTAGATTAATCGGATGAAATATGTGATGTATATATAAATTATATGGTTATACTTCTAATTATTATATTCCATTATTATTACATTAATTGGAATTCTGTTACATACCTATTCAATGTATATGTTAAATGCGCTATTCTAGTAGGTAGTACTATATTATATGTAGGCATACACATATTAAAGTTGCACATTATTTTATTATACGTATATTATAATTACTTGTTTGCTAGTATCTCGACGACTTCAATATGGCTGGATCTAAAGAGATGAAGCTGGTGTTTTTCATGGACGCTATTGAACATGTAACTCGGATTGCGCGAATGATTCGTCAGGACAGGGGTAATGCCTTGTTGGTAGGAGTCGGAGGTACAGGAAAGCAGTCTCTTACACGGTGAGCTAAGTTTTATATTATAACATATTATGTGCTCAAGTCATTATTACGTATTCAAGTCATTTATGTTTAAATTAGACACTTCTTGATTTTTTAGGAATATCATTGATCAGTTTTCTTCATCATGTACATGTATTATATTTGATCCAGAATACAAATGTTTGTTCATTTCATACGGTGTATTTACAACATTGTGTATTTCGGTAAAAAAATTATCAATTCAATTCAATTCAATTCAATTCAATGAAACTTAATAATTATATTTGAAATAATCGATGAAAGTAAAAGCTCGTAAATTAACTTAATCTACATATTAGACCATGCGGTAGCATCGTCTAGCCAAGAACAAGGGCTTTAGCGTTTAGCTTGAGAGATGTTAGCTTTAATCATTAATGTTAAAGAGAATAGGCCTATCTATGACCGTTAATAAATCAGGCTAGAGTTTATTAAAAAGCTCATGTTTAGTATCAATGTAATCGCCAAGTACGAAGAAACAAAACGCATCGTAAAAAGGGACTTTTTCGAACGAACACAGGGACACAACGAAAATCTCCTGGCTAACGAATAAAGATGCTTAGCATTTTATTTTTACTATCGCAAATCCCTTGAACACGTAATGAATAATAATGATGACGATTAAAATATAATGCACCATTAACTGGTGGTACATTAAATACTAAAGTTATATGCGTACAATCAATAACACCGATAACTTTTAGAAACCCTGCAATTTCATAAAAACCATGCTTTGTAGCCAATATATAATTTCTGTTTTGTGGCATCGATATGTGCTGATTCTTCAATCTAGCAAAATCTAGCAATTGATCTAGCCACTTTAGGAATAACTCTACAAACAGAGGCAGCTGAAACACCATAAAGATCTCCAGTTACTGAATGGAAACTATTGGATGCCAAATATCTAAGAAACAAAAATATCTGTAAATCTGCCGATATTGACTGCTTTCGACGAGTAGCAGGTTCTAAGGCAGGTCGCAGCATGTCAATTAATCCTCTACATGAATGCTTCGAGAAGCTTCATCTGAATAAGTATCGTATGGGTTAAGTCTGTCTCGAAAAACTTGTTCAAGTTAAAGAGCATTGTTATTTAACAGTAGAAGTAAATTTGCTTTTAAAGAAAATGAATTATGTACCTATACAAATTCTTTAGATCAGCTCATAGCCGGTTCTAAGCGTTGTGCTAATTGTATATAGATGTGTAATTTATATAGATGGCTATCATTAACCAATGAAATGAAATCTTGTAGTACTAAAATTGCAGTGCTATCTTTGGAACGGGCTATACTTGGAACCGATTTGTGAAATCCTAAATATAGTTGGCACCGTGCTAACTACCGATTTAGCACGGTGCTAGCGTTAGAACTGCTTTATGAAATCGGCCCATATATAAAGTATAATTTCTGTCTACTAAATATGTCTTTTAGGTAATAAATACAAGAAATGAAAAACTAGATTTTAGTCACATTTTATTATAAATAAAATATAATGCAACTCATTATATAAGATTACTGAGGTTAAAACAAGTAGTAATATAATTAATGTTCCTAAATTTGTAATTATAATTTAGATTTTAAGAAACCAAATTGCTTGTGGGATTTTTAGGCTCTAATAAGGTCATTGTTATATAATTAAGTTAACAAAATGATCATGCTATTATTAAAGGATATTTTCTAATGTAATCTCATTTTTTATAAATGTATTTATAACTGTTAATATTTAAAAATCAATTTCTTATTCCATACTCTCTATTTCTTCAAAACCAAACACAGTCTGGCAGCGCACATGAACTCCTATAAGTGCTTCCAGATTGAGCTCTGTCGTGGCTACGATTACTCCAGTTTCCATGACGATCTCAAAAAGCTCTACACAATGACCGGACCACAGAACAACCACACAGTTTTCCTCTTCACCGACACACAGATCGTCGTGGAGGAATTCCTCGAAGACATCAACAACATCCTCAACTCAGGCGAGGTGCCTAACCTCTTCGAATCCGATGAATTCGAGCAGTTGATCATTGGTTGTCGACCCGCGGCAAAGGAGGCTGGCATTGCCGAGGGGAATCGGGATGAAATTTGGGACTTCTGTGTGAACCGTGTGAGGAACAATCTGCACGTCGTGCTGGCAATGTCCCCCGTGGGAAGCTCGTTCAGATCTCGGTGTCGAATGTTCCCCTCTTTGGTGAATTGTTGTACAATTGATTGGTTCACTGAATGGCCGGAGGAGGCGCTGATGGGTGTCGCTAAGAGTTCATTTGAGGCCATCGATCTGGGTACCGATGAACTCAAGGTGAGATGTACTACGATTTTGCATATGTAATTAATTATAGGTAATTAAAATATTTACAAAAGTCATTAATTTAGTCGTTGGCAGTCATATTATTTTTAGACTAAGATGAAATATGAAATAATGGTGTCTGTATATATGGCATAAATAAATGCTTTCCTACATTAAAACATCTACAATGGAATCTACATCATACTACATATACTGGAACATCGAAAGGAACATCAACACAGGAATATTTCGAATACACAACAATGGCAAACGCAGATTGACATGAAGGAACAAGAATAAATGCACGACAGTAGAAAACTTTGATGAAAAATATGAATGTAAAATGCACAAATATATAAGTAATACCGACTGCTTTCGGATTGGTCAAAAATAGATCACTTATTAGAGAACCACGATAATCGATCTTATTTTTACACAGCAATAGTGAGCTTTGAATCATATAATAATATGTCGTGTTTGCACAGAAATATAATAATCAAAATAATGGTCATGCGAAGCTTATACAACATACCTAACTGATTTTAAGATTACGTAATGTATTTTCTTTAATAATACAAATTTTATAATATAAATAATAGTTTATCTTTCTATAAATTAACTTTTTCCAAAACTAAACAGGATGTAACTGTGAATATGACTATAGATATAAAATACTTGCTTTATTATATCAACAACATTTGAAGTCTCGTTTGATCTTTGTGGTGTATATTGGCTTTAAACAATTTTATTGTGATTTTTTGTTAGTATATCTTACTTTCTTTGTAATTATTTTATTATTTTTAAATGCAATAAGCTTAATTTTATTATTCGATTACTTTAGACAACGTTCATGGCTAATATGGTAAGTTAGATTTTTTTAAATTTTAAACAATTCTACGTTATTTTAGTGTTATGTTTCTTTTCATTTTCTATTTCATTCAGTTATCCATTGTGATTGTTGCTGAAACGTCTTCCACATATTCTTATTACCTTATTAATATAATTTAATTAAACAATTTAAATAAAATGCCGCTATGATAAAACTGTTATAATCTTTTTTGGACGGTCCATTCATATAACTAGAAAGCTGCAGAATTCCACCCGCGTAGTGTAGACATCATATTTTGTTTTGATATTTTCACATAATTCTGTACAACGCAAACCTAAACTAAGTAATTGAGTTAATTTAAAAGCTATATTCTCAAGAATAACAAATGATTCATGTTTTATTTCATAATTTGAAGATTTAGTATTCATAATTTTAAAATTCAATTTTGCAGAATTAAAAGTTTACTAACTATGTAATGACCATTTTACTATTTATTAAAATTTATCGTTATTACTTCTTTGTGTTTGTTAGGTTCGAATTTCGGAGATGTGTGTCAACATCCACGTAAGCGTCACTGAAAAGTCGGAACAATTTTACAACGAGTTGAAGCGTCGCTTCTACACAACACCGACCAGCTATCTGGAATTGATTAACCTCTACCTCTCCATGCTTGAAGATAAGAAAAGGTAACTTGTCTTGAGAAATTTATGTATCTCAGCACAATTTATGTATACAGAACAATTTATTAGACTTGTAATGTTTATCTAATAAATAGATAAATAATAGATGATTATTTATTATACAAGGCTTATAAAAGGCATATTACAACAAAACGACGGCCGAGCAGTTAGAAATCCTATTTGGATTGGACATAGATGATAAAAGTAACATATACGTTTATTACAATTTTCAATTACACATGACATGTTTCTAATTATACATTTTTAGTAACATCAGGCTTCAATAATTATAAAAGCATCATAAACTACTCTGCTATATTTTTAGTTTATGCATTATTATTGATAGTACACAGAAAATTATAAATTCCTTCCACAATCCCTTTTTACATTTATGATATGACATAATTCTTAACTCGATATCTAATTATGCATTTCGTTTAAAAATTATTCAGATTCAAATAATCTTATACTTCTGAATTTAATCAAATATCATATTGATCGTTCTTATCTCAATATAATCATAATCTCACCTCATGCCCATACTGGACTTCTTTCAAAACAGTCGTTTAATATTTCTTATGAGAAAATGAAATATGCGACAGTTATATTATCCCATGAATTCATTAAATTATATGAATGATAAGAATTTATGAATTTATATTATGATATTCTCTTTAACAACGCACTTTGCTCCTCCCTTATTCCCATATAGACAACTGGTAAACAGTCGTGACCGTGTCAAGAATGGTTTGAACAAGCTTCTGGACACGAACGTTCTCGTGGCCACTATGGAGGTAGAATTGACAGCCCTGCGACCTCAATTGGAGCAGAAGCAGAAGGATACTGAGGAGCTGATGGAGAATCTGCGTGTGGATCAAGGAAAGGCCGACATTGTCCGAAATAAGGTCTGTACGAGTAATTGTATTTGGTTGGATATCGTTTATTTTCAAATAGTTTTTAAGTGCAATTTTATTAGATTTTAACTGTTATAATAATTATTTAAGATATAGTCGAACTTTTGCTTTTCCGATTAGTATTAATGTTTTGATTGTTAAATTTGATCTTACTCTACAAATTTCTGTGCAATTTGAAACATTTGTTTAAATGTTTCAATATCATATTTTATTTCATTGAATCAATTTTTATAGCTTTAGTTTCGGATTTATTAGTTCATGAAGCTCGTAATAATTATATGCAATTGACGAAGCTTCTGTTTAAAAATAGCATATTATTTTCATGACTCACATATCTAACGCCTAACATTTTTTACAAATTATAATTTCTGTGTTTAATTCTAATTTTAATCTAATTGTACATTACTGGCCAATTTGTTGAAACTTATTGCCGACATGATTTTTACAAAATATTGTTCTGGTCCTAACTTGATCACTATCTTTACTATCTCATCTTCCATCCCAGGTTATGGAAGACGAGGCCGTAGCTAAGGTGAAGGCGCAAGAGACCCAGGCAATCGCCGAAGATGCCCAACGCGACCTGGATGAGGCGCTGCCAGCGCTTGAGGCGGCTACGAAGGCGCTTGAATCTTTAGACAAGAACGACATTTCTGAAATTAGGGTCTTCTCGAGTCCTCCCCAGCTCGTACAGACTGTCATGGAGGCGGTCTGTCTTCTGCTTAAAGCCAAGTGAATTATAATTTATTTATTTGTTTAAAGCGGTTTTCACAGATGGTTTTCTAATCAAATGAATAGAGTCTTTCTTAACAAGAAAGGTCTAAGAAATCTTTCCATCTATATTTAAAAGGGATACATTATTCTAATCTGACTTTAAAAGCATTAGGTAATGTGGTATTTTATTTATTTTTAATAATTCTTTTAACCACAATTACCGGATGATTATTATTTAGTCTATAATAGTATTGGAATCGTTAATTGCGTGCTAAACTATTATTCTAAGAACTATATTTTTTAATTTACGAAATAAATTTTGAATATACAATTTAAGAAATATCTATATGATCATCTTCTTCGAGGTTGGGCGACGGAGAATGACCCGAGTATAATAGTACTTCTCTCCATTTACTTCGGTCTTAAGTCAGTATAACGACTACTTACTGTATTATAAATGTTTAAAAACTGTATATATTTTTAAACTACTTTATATCTACATTATTTAGTATTGTATAATATCTAATATGAAGACATTTTTAAAAATTTCATTTTTAAATGAAAGAAATGTATTAGTTCATATAAATATAGCGCTACCTATATAAATATAGATGAAGGCCAGTTTTAAAACATTAAAATGTGGGTCAATTTAAATATATTTCTATTTATAATAATTAACAAGAATTAAAGAAATGTTAATCTCAAATTATAAAAGAATATAATAAAGAAAGAAAACAGTATTTAACTATTTGTAAACTAAATACTTTCAAATTATATATTTACAGACAAAAAGCAAATAATACTAAAAGTAAAAACTTATACGCAACCAATTATAACATTAAAGATACTGAATATTGCAACCTTCTATAACAATAATTAATAGTAAATATTTTAATAAATTACTATAATGTAATTTTATTACCAAATCGCGAATTGATTGCTAAGTAAAATATTAGTTATTTTTTAACATAGCTCTATCCTACAATAATTAAAATAACAAAATGTACTAAATCAAACTAAATGATAACTCTGAAATACTTTACTGAAAAGTATTATTAATTTTTTTCTCACATTACAAGGTTTTTGAATAACGGTAAAATATAATTAATTATCGTTTGGTATTTATAAATAAAACATTAACATTGTTATTTATTACAATTCCTTCAGTCTACATATATTTTCTGTAAATAGTGTAGTAATACATACTAGTAAACTAGACAATAAAATTACTTTTTGTCCTTGGTGAATTGTGTATTATTACCATTTGGGATATTCATTTTTATCGTCCTCACTCCCACTGTCCAGAACTGACTGGGCTTCCGCAAAGTCGGTGCTTGGAGACAGCAACTTCCTGCGCAAACTGAAGGAGTACCCCAAGGATGATATTCAGGAACCTATGCTCAAGAAGCTCAAGAAGTACATCGACAACCCGGACTTTTTCCCTGAGAATGTGGAGAAGGTCAGCAAGGCCTGCAAGTCTATGTGCATGTGGGTTCGAGCTATGGACCTCTATGCCAAAGTCTTCAAAACTGTCGAGCCCAAACGTAAACGGTGGGTCTAGTTGTTTTAATTTGGTTGGTTAATTTCATTGTGATTTCATTGTGATTGATGTTATATGTTTGCTAATTTTACACTTGTAAAGTTGATTTTAATATCATTTGTTTAAAATGCGTTTTATGATTAATATAATTATTACTTTTTTAGCCGTGTTTATTTAAACGAATAATCCAGATACATATATACTTTACAATATTTCTGAGATATCAAATAATATTAATAATTTAAAATTTAATTATGTCATAAATATTAAATTCTTGAAAAATAAATACAATAAATTCTTTAAAATCTGCTTTATTATGTTTTATTGTTTTGTTGCATTTCGTATTTAGTGAAACAACAAGAATAACGTGCATGGTAAATATACAGAATCTAAATTTATTCTACCAGTGCTTCATGTGTTTAGTAATGATGTTACCAAAAAGTCACAAATTTATTCATTATTATTCATTATTATTATATATTTGGTTTTTTATTAAATGATTCTTTAAAAGATTTGAATTGCTCCGTCACCCTCTTTTCTGTAACTACAGTCTTGCCCAGGCAAATTCAGAGCTCGACGTAGTAATGAAGGACCTCGCCAAGAAGCAAGCCGACCTCCAGGCAGTCGAGGACAAGATCGCCGCTCTCCAAAAGAAGTATGACGACTCCGTATCGGAAAAGAAGGCTCTAGAGCACAACCTTGCCCTCACGAGTGCTCGTCTCAAACGGGCTGGCAAGTTGACTACGGCCCTGGCCGATGAGAAGGATCGTTGGGAGATTTCCGTGGCCAACTTCAACATCGAAATCGGAAACATTGTGGGCGATGTCTTCATAGCGGCAGCCTGTGTTGCTTACTATGGAGCCTTCACCTTCGAGTATCGGCAGGAATTGGTGGCACGATGGATTAGCCGATGTCAGGAGCTTGAGATCCCTGTCACGGAGGGTTTAACTCTGTTCTCCGTACTTGGAGATGCTTATGTTCAGCGCCAGTGGAACACGGATGGTCTCCCACGAGATCAAGTGTCCACCGAAAATGCCATTCTAGTGACCCGGGGTCGACGGTGGCCACTTATGATTGATCCACAAGAACAGGCTAATCGATGGATCAGGAATATGGAGAGCAAGAACTCGCTCAAGGTAGGCTTGATGGCATAATTATTCTCTCTGACTGCCATCAAAATTTTGATTAATTTCATTGTTAATTTTGAAGATGAATCTTTTATGCGGTAAATGTGTGCTCACTATTTACGAAGTTAGAGAAGTAATATTATATACTGTTATTATACATACATATATGTTGTATACATAATCAACAGGTGATTTTACCTTAATTCAGCATTATATTAAACAAGACAAATGCATTAATATTTCTGAGGCAATTCTGCTGCACTCATATTTTCATTATTGTTTATATTGTTTTATATATATATATATATTGTTTATATTGTAGAAGCGTGATTGATGATATTGAAGATATTACACCAATTGAATTAGCCAAACATTTAAGTATTAACTTTATTCGAGCAATGAAACCCGATGGATTCTTTTATAAGGCTGATATAATCAGGCATATCAGGCTGTTTTAACATCATGGTTGCTTTTATACAAAGTTTTCAACACAAGTCTTAGAGGCGACTTTAAAATACTACTTTTTTTATATATATATATGATTATTTAAACATTATGAAAATTTAGAATGCATCGTTTCTAGTACTGTGTAATATGCTGCATATTATGTGGTGATATTCATTGATGTACTCCAGGTGATAAAGCTCACAGAGAACAGTTTCTTAAGGAACCTGGAGAACTGTATTCGAATCGGGATGCCGGTATTACTTGAGGACGTGGGCGAGTTTTTGGACCCGGCCTTGGAGCCCATCCTGCTGAAGCAAACATTTAAGTCGGGTGGTCGACTCCTTATCCGACTCGGGGACTCCGATATTGAGTACGATAAGAACTTTAAGTTCTACATGACCACAAAGCTATCCAATCCTCACTACTTACCCGAGGTATGTTTGACTTTAAATGGGTTTATCGGACTTGTAAAATACTGTGAAATATTGAATATTCTATTTGATGAATTTCTCAAAAATTAACTTGATATATTTAATATTTTACTAAAAGTAAAATTTGGCAAAACTTTTGTCATATTATTTTGTTATATGAAAAATAAATAGTATTAGTAAGGAAATTTTACGGTGCTGTCAAAAGACGTTTCTGCACAATTATAAACGAAAAAGTGAAATTTTATTTAATGCTATGTTATTTTTAATCTGATAATCTATTTTATTAAATCTGAATGTTGAGTTCTGCTATATAATATTAATTATTAATAACAATGTTAACAGTTTTTAATTTGCATTAATATTTGTTATACTAATTTGTTATTAATATTTATTCTTGAATTCTTCTACACAATTTTATTTCGTGGTATTATTTCTTTATTACACATGTGTAATAGTTTTGATCTTAATATAATGAATTTCTGATTTTAATTTAGTAAATATAAAAAAATGTAAATATCATATTCAGTATTTCAATATATTATGTATAATTTTGGTACATTATCCATAGCGTACTTTTATCATAATTTCAATCTTTTGGAAGGTATTTTTCCATTACTAAGCATAGACTAATAATTAATTAGTATTAATTTATTAATTAATATTAATTATTAGTAATTAGCCATTCTTTTTCAATGTTACTATAAGTACAAAATGTAAAATAATTTAGTTAAAACGTTAATAAAACCGTAACTGTCTATTGCTAAAAATATTATAATAATGGCTTAACTTTCAGATAAACTAGAATGACTTTACGTTCCTTAAAACTAAGAAACGAAGGTCTAGAGCTCATTTAATAACTGGTAGTAACGCTATTAAATTCGATAATACCAGGAACGTAAATTTATTTAAAAAATGAATTGTGTGTATAATTTGTATAATTTAGGCTTGGCACAGAAATAGAGTTAAAGGGTTAATAATAGTTTTATTCCATATTATAATAGGCAAAGTATAAACTAGAATATACGATTTGGAGAAATGTTATTTTTGAAAAACAAAAGACACTTTATTGAACAAATGAATTAAAGTGTAAATGATATTAAAATCTTAGCTCTTAAATGTCTTAAAACAAATAGCAAAATAATTAAAATTATTATACAACTTGTTTCCTATTTGCTCCTATCGTGCACTGCTCTATAACAGGTGTGCATTAAAGTGACGATCATCAATTTCACCGTCACTCCTCAAGGTCTCGAGGACCAACTCCTCGGGGAGGTGACACGTCTTGAACGTCCCGATTTGGAGGAGCAGCGGAACCAGCTTATCGTGCGCATCAACGCCGACAAGAACCAACTGAAGAGCATTGAGGACAAGATCTTACGTCTTCTCTTCGAGTCGGAGGGTAATATCCTGGACAATGAGGAATTGATCAACACTCTCAACGAGTCCAAAGTCACCTCGGGTGAGATCACAAAGCGTCTGGGTGAAGCGGAAATCACAGAACAGAAAATTACCACAGCTCGGGCCAAGTACATTCCGGTAGCAGCTCGAGGCTCCGTTATGTACTTCGTCGTCGCCAACATGGCCGAGATCGATCCCATGTACCAGTTCTCGCTCAAGTACTTCAAAACCGTAAGCTGACAGAATTTTCATGATAATTTCGTTCATACTTCTAATGTGTATTGATTTTAATCTTCATTAAAAATCTGTATTAAAATCCACATAGAATAATTAAATGGCTTTAAAAATAATTCTAGGTAGTAACAATATTACTTTAAAATGAAATTTATTTATTCCGAATATTAAGCACCACACATACTCGCTTGCTCAGTAACCTGTTAGAATTAATTGAGGCCCTCACTCACCTAATTTTGATTTTGTGTTTGATCCTTGCTCTATTTTCATATATTCTCCAAGGAAACTGTTTATGTCTAAAATACATTTTTTTTAATTCAAGTAGCCGCTTTCTTTCATTTCTTTGATTTTAAGACGCCATGTTTATCAGTAACTTCCGTAAAATATACAAAATTAAAGACACCCACACATAGTACAACTTTATTTCAAAAAATTTATAAGTTGTCAATTTGTTTATCTGTAGATTTTATTTACAAATATAACATTCTGAAACTATTTATTTATTTATTCCGTCCTATTTATCCATTTGAAAACTTTATATTTTTCAATAGCTATATAAATAATGTTATAATAATATTTTCTAAAGACGACAGTTGAACATAATTAGTAGAATTTTGAAAAGGAATGTATGGTCTATATTGATGAAACCATAAATATAGTAATTTAATATACCAAATTCTTATACAGGACATATTTTAAGGTAAAGGTTGACGTCTTTTAGTTTTATACACTATATTTTGTTAAACATGATTAAGCAACATATCATGTAATTTCAATGCTATATTATTATTTAATATCCTATAATTATCCATCTTATTACAGCTATTCAATAATACAATTGAAAACAGTGAAAAATCAAAGGACCTCGAGAAGCGCATAAGAATTATGCTCACTGAGACAACCATGTCTACCTATAACAACGTAGCTCGTGGTCTCTTTGAGTGCGACAAGTTGGTTTTCTCATTCATGCTTTGTGGTCAGATTCTCAAACAGGAGAACAAGATTTCCTCCCTCTCATGGGACTACTTTCTTCGCGGTTCGAGCGTCCTGGAGCGGGAACGCCCAGCAAAACCGGATGTTGACTGGATAACGGAGAGTACTTGGAACACTGCAGTCGACCTCTGCGAAAATGTTCCAGTGTTTGGTGGACTCCTCAAAGACCTTACTGAAACGCCCATTTTAATTCAAATAGGAGACCTCGAAGTGCGACTCAATCCCGAGTCATGGGATAAGTACAAAAATCTGAACCCAAACGAGCCTTCTGATGAAGATATTTTAGCAGCTAAGGACAATCTCGAACGTTCGAAAAAGATGTGTGGTCACTGGCAGAAACGGTTGTCTAGCTTTGAACGCTTGATGGCGATTAAAACATTCCATGAGGAGAAGGTGGTAATGGCCATTACAAATTTTGTCAAAGAAAACTTGGGCCAAAAGTTTGTGGAGCCTCCTCCAATTGATCTGCCACTTCTCTTCCAGGACATGTCGAATATTATGCCGCTGGTATTTGTGTTAAGCACTGGGTCGGATCCTATGAGCCAATTTCTGCGATTTGCGAAAGAAAAGAATTACTTGGAGCGTGTGCAGGCTGTGTCACTTGGTCAAGGTCAGGGTCCCAATGCCGAAAGGTTAATGGAAGCAGCTTCCAAGAATGGAGACTGGGTATTCTTGCAAGTAAGTTGATTACAAAATTAAACAAGATTTACGGAAGTTTTATCACAACTCAAATTGTTATATGATTGCTTTTTAGAATTGTCATTTAGCGGCTTCCTGGATGTTGTCGCTGGAGGAAATCGTTAAAAAGCGCGCTGAGAAACCCGAGGATGTTCACGAAGAGTTCCGTCTGTTTTTGAGTTCCATGCCTGCGAAGGCATTTCCCATTGCAGTACTACAGAACTCTGTCAAGGTTACCAATGAACCTCCCAAGGGTCTGCGAGCTAATATCAAACGGGCTTTCAACGAAATGACACCCGAGTTTTTTGAAACAAATCGTAAGTCAAAATATATTTAATGAATAATTTATAAACTTTCTGTGTGCTATCTTTATAATAGAATTTTTTATTAGAAAATTTATTCATTAGAACCTACTTTGAATATATTACACTATTTTCCATATTCCTTACTCTTTTAGTTCTTGGTATGACTTGGCGTCGTGTGCTCTTTGGCGTCTGCTTCTTTCACGCTATTATTCTGGAACGTAAGAAATTTGGTCCACTTGGTTGGAACATCCGATATGAATTCAACGACTCAGATCGAGAGTGCGCTCTTCTTAACATGAACATGTTCTGCGCCGAAGGCATGATCCCCTGGGATGCTCTTATTTACATCACTTCCGAGGTATTTACAATTTAAATGGGTTTCCTAAGTATCGTTTTACTTCAGTTAGAAAACAATGATATATATATACAGTTATATATTTTTTCACAATTTCTATAAGAAACTAAAACATACAAATAATAATAGATGTATTTATTGTAAAATTTGATATAATGAAATACAAAGTTGTTGATGCGGTAGAAATGTATTCAAAATTTAGTGTCAGTTTTACAATATTTTTATTATAGAGTTATATCGAGTATAATGATTTGTCCTATTTTTAAGTAATGCTTTCTTATATATTACTATTTTCTATAAATACTTGCCTAAATACTGTTATACTGTTATACTGTTAAATACTGTATTAACACAATGTTATCGATAGTTAAAATATTATAAATGCATACTTGTATTAGAGTAACTAACCATTAACATATTTTAGAATTTAATCAAATATTAAAATTATTAATCAAATATTTGTTTATTGTTTATTTTTAAATATTTTAACTCTAAAGTAATAAAAATCCGAATTAAACCATTTAGTGTAATTTGAAAAAAATCGCCCAAAATATGTTGTACTATGGAACCTGAATTATATACATTTTAAGTTATATTAATTGATAGATAAAAGGTTTAAGATGCTAAATGAATATAAAAAATATAAATGATGTAATGTATAAATGCTGATAAGTATTAATAGTTTACTTACATAATGTAAAGAACATTAAATCGCATTATTTAAAAATAATGTTACAATACAGAAATGACTATACATAATATGCATGCGATACATTTCTGTTCTTATCTGCGTGATCGACACTCTTAGATCACCTACGGAGGCCGAGTTACTGACGCCTGGGATCAGCGGTGTCTGCGCACGGTTCTCAAGGGATTCTTCCACCCGAATACCCTGGAACCGGACTACAAGTACTCGCCCTCGGGCATCTACTATGCGCCCGAGATGGAGACTTTACAGCAGTATCGGGATTTCGTGGAGGAGCTCCCGCTATTGGAGGAACCGGAGATCTTTGGAATGCACGAAAATGCTAATTTGGCCTATCAGGTTTGAGGCGTTATATATCTTATCGTATCCTAGAAATGGTATTAATAGTTAATTGTCAGACAATTTTTATTTGACTGTCATCCAAATGATGAAGCTAGCAATTATAAAGATTACAACAATTCCAATCTACCAAAAACAGTAAAAATAGAATAATTGTTACTATTTATTAATAATTGTATTTATATTCTTATAATGACACTATTCCTACTTTATGCCAAACATGATGACACATGCATTATTTAAACAAGAAATTAATCAATACTTTCCCTATAAGAATTCCATAGTTCTGTATTATACTATTGAAACATTACACCCGCACGCAACTTAAAACTTAATTAATTGCATGCCGCAGCTAGATAACATCAAAAAGTAAAATTCAAAACATTTTATAACTATTATATCAAACGGTTCACACTATATCAGTTCATTATGCATTTATATATTTCATAACCTTGATTTTTTCATATTTGTTTACAAAACTATCAATAGTTTGATCATATAAACTTGATTTATTATTTTGTCTCGTATCAGGTTACAGCCAGATGATGTACGCTTGGGTATGTAGGTATGCATGTACGAGAATAAGCATAATTTATTTATTGAATTTATATTTTATAGTATACCTATTTATAAATATATTTGTTTGACATGTTCACTGGATTTTGTACTCTATTTTCATATATTATTTGTGATTATTGCATTATTTGAGCATGTTTTGTAGTTGTTTTATATGTATATTTCACATAAACTTTTCACATAGTAGAGATTTAATTGGTTGTTTAAATTTCACGTCTATATGACTATTTAAAAAACAATAGAGTTTAAAAGTGTTATACTTTAGTATGTTTATAAGAAGCATGACTTTAAAATAATAATCATAAAATAATCGAGCTTTAAAGAATTATCAACAGTAAAAATCTGATTTTGGTTACTAAATATCTAATTGTTAATCTATTTTTAAATATATTTAACATTTCATCAAGAATACAGTTAGAAGTCAGTCTTTTGATTAACATGCTTGTGTACATATATGTACCATATAATGTAAATAAATTTGTATATAAATAAGTTGATAAATTCGTGTGCTAGATGAAAACATGCCCTATAAGAGAAAATAAAAATTTACTCATAAGGCGTTGTTGTAGAAATTAATTATATTATATTTGACATTATTTATGTAAATCATGTAATATAGATAAACAAACCAGTCAAGAGTAAATTATACTTTTTACTTGGTCTAGAAATGTTTAACTTGATGGTAATTATACGGACAATTTTATCTAACAGATTCAAGAGACGCAAAAGATGATCTCAACGGTGCAGGAGGTGCAGCCCCGTGTGGCCACAGGTGGAGGCGGCAAGTCCACCGATGAGATAGTCTTTGAGTTGGCAGATATTACACTAAACAAGTTGATGGACAAGATTGATATTGAACTGGCTAAACCGGATCTCTTTGAGGAGGACAGTAAAGGTCGACTCAACTCCCTCACAACCTGTCTTACACAGGAGATCGATCGCTTCAACAAGTTACTCAAAGTCATAAAGGTACGTCACTCAGGATTAATGTTATAACTGCCATTGCTTGTTTGTTTTTAAAATATAATAGATATTTGTCATAATAAGTATAATGCTGGTATAAGAAAAAGGTATTTGTGCAACATATATAATAGAAAAAAAAACGTTAAATATATTTATACAATATTACCTAATTTAAAATTAATATTTACAGTTGTTTAGTGTTTGACAGAATTTAATGCAACAGATTTGAACATATTTTGATGTTCAGTTAAAAAACGTAACAATTGACTGTAGTTTAAAGTTCTGTTTTGTATAATATTTAAATGTCATAAAAATGAGTGATCTGTACCATAGATTTAGATTATTTGTTTATCTCTCTAGAGAGAAAGAAAGAGGGCTATTTATATCTATGATCTGTAATATGATTTATTCTACCGAAATATATTTAAACTAAACATGTTTGTTTAGTTTATATGACTCAATCTGCATAGGATATTATCGTTTTTATCATTTTAATCTAATAAATTTATCAAACTTATGTAATTTTTTTAATGTAACTTATTTCTTTCTTATAACTCCTAAAGGATTAAAAACCAAATATATTACATTTTGAAAAATCTAGTATATTTTCTATTTATATATGTATATGTATGATAAGACTAATTATTATTATTAATGTAGCCTATATTGTACACCTGAACACTCTTATGACACAAGAAACTATTTAAAATTGTATCTTTTACTGATTCCTGTTTAAAATTCCTTACCAACCAGTAATCTAAAACTGTTGAGCAATTAAAAACACTATACAGAAATACAGCATTTTGCAATTAAAAATACGCGTAGCCTATACATGGTAATTCCATTAATATTTATTGAGTGATATAAACAAACCGCTTCTATGTGTATATACTATATTATATTTCTATTTTACCAACAGTAATCTAAATGTAACTAGCCAACACAGTAAGAACAAGTGCATAACTTTAGTAGCATATATTACTGATATTGCAAACCCAAATAAAATATAATTAAAGTTACGTAAAGAATAATATTATATAAGTGCTATTTTTTAAATGTAATTGTTATTCTTATCTTTTAAAGTGTAATCAGAAAAAATAAATTTTAATAAGTTTGCACAGAAATAATGCTTTGCATAGATATTATACAACTTCAAATATTTTCACCATTCGATTCCAGGAGTCGCTTATTCAACTCAAGAAAGCGATCAAAGGTTTCGTTGTTATGTCAGAAGAGTTGGAGTCCGTGTACTTCGCCTTCTTGAACAACTCAGTTCCCAAGATGTGGTCCTCTTGTGCCTATCCCAGTCTTAAACACCTCACTCATTGGATCAATGATCTGGTCTTACGGTGTGAGTTCGTCAATCATTGGATGGTCAATGGGCAGCCCAAATCCTTCTGGCTTTCTGGATTCTTCTTCCCACAAGGTATTGTATAATTAATTTAATAATTGCGATTGTTCTATTTAATTTTTGTAACTTCTTTGCGATGTAAAGCAACTATTGATTAGTACCATATAAACAATTTTTTTGTTCTCCATTTATACACCAATTTTGAAATAATTTCCCACAAATATTAAAATATAGTTTTGTAACACAATATTCTATTTCTTGTGATTATGGATATTTAATTTTGTAGTTGTCAGTAGTTTACAATATTTAAAATGTTATCTATTTTGAAGGCTTTATATAGATGAAACTCTAACTTTCCACATTGATTTTATTTATTACGTATTCCTACAAATAAACCATCAACTTATATATAATTACTTCTACATATAATACACCCCCAAATGTAGGATTCCTGACAGGAACTCTCCAGAACTACGCCCGCAAGCACAACTTCCCCATCGACCATCTATCTTTTGAGTTCATAGTCTTGCCTCACTACCGCAATCAGGACGAGGTAAGCGTGGCCCAGGCCGAACAAAAATTTGGGGAGGAAATGGAGATGGACAAGGCGGTGGAGACTCCGGAGGAGGGGGTTCTGGTCCATGGTCTCTTTATGGACGGCTTCCGGTGGTCTGATGAGACAATGCTTGTCACTGACTCACGCCGTGGCGAGATGTTGGGTCAATTACCCATGATGCACATGAATCCCAAGATGGACTTTGAGCCCGAACCCACCAGCTATATGGCGCCGCTCTACAAGACGGCTGAGCGGGCGGGTACTCTGTCCACCACCGGTGAGTCATAAAGCAATTGGTGAATAGTTTTATTGGATGTTTTGGTCGACCAACAGACTTATAGATTATTCGATAATTAGAAATATAACTAATTGTATATAAGTTAAAAAATAACTTTAAGTCATAGTAAATAACCTAAGTTGATTAGCTAATACATATTTTGCAAGCGAATTTGCTAAAAATGTTGTACTACTTAAAGTTTGAATTGTTTTATGTACAGAAATAAAAAAATGAATAAAGTTTATTTTACAAATGTCTTTTCGGCATTTAATGGTAATTGTTATATTTTAAATATTTGATGACAGAAAATACTCTCAGTTATCAAATTTAAAGAAATGTAAAAGTGATTTTCTGAAAACAAATTGTAACCAAATCATTATCAGAATGCTTTGCATTTTTTTTGTTGTTTGGTTTTATTTGCCTTTTTTGGTAAATTCGAAAAAATTGTAATATTCGACGAAATTGATTAATTAATATATAGTTTTGTTGGTTCGTGCGATATACTAAGTTAAGTTTTAATGATTGTTTTTTAAAAGGTCTTCATTTTATTTATTAATGGTAATTTTATTGGATAATAAATTACGGGTTATGTTGTAGTATATTATTCTGTTTTATATACATACATATATATGTGTATACCTTTATATATACAGAAGTATTTAATCAATAAATAAATCGATTATAGCCGTGAATTTTATAACTACAATGGGATACAAATTACGTATTTATTTGTCTTCAGATTTTATACGAAGAACAAAATTTAGCTTTTAATCTGTTTAAACTCTTTTTTTGACTTTCCAGGCCACTCAACCAATTTTGTTGTTGGTGTACCGCTACCGAGTCATCTGGAACAGGACTACTGGATCAATAAAGGAGCTGCATTGCTCTGTGAAAAGACCAAATAGGACCCTTATACACCCATAACAAGCTTTACAAGTATTTATTTATGTATTGTAAGTTTTGTAGTGAGTTTTGAACAAACGAATTCTACATTCACCAGCTATTTTTACGAGAAATGTTCCATTCTGAGTGCCTAGCATATTTTACATATTACTGCTTATGATTTTATAGTAAGAATCCGTACCAATGTATTTCAGTACATTTTGTGACTGTTAAGGGAAGACTATTTTACTCTTGTTGACTCTCTCGTCCTCTTATTTTCCTTTAAAAAACATTGCTGACAGTCTTATTTTGTCTCACTGCTTAAATATTGAACCGATCCGTCCAAAAAGTACTCTGAGGCTGTGATCTGCCTGTGATCTGCTTCATAGATTTATTATTACACTAACTATATATGTACTTATCTCGTTGATTTTACTTTATTTGTCCATTTTGTACTGACAAAGCCTATTTAAATATTACGTATTTTCTAAATTATACTGTCGTATTTATATTAGACAAGCTGACTCTAGTTATTAAAGATGAAGTATAATATATAACAAAATAAATTGCTATTTCCCATTTTCAGATATATAGCGTTTTTATATTGTTTTTATAAGCGCTATTGTACTATGTACTATGAAATATGAATCATGAATATAGAGTTATAAATTACATTCAACGTTTATTTATTATTGTATTCAGATTTTTTAGAATTGAAATGTTATTATGGGAGAAAAATCGTAACAATTAAAATCTACGTGTCATTTTTACGCATATTATACGAATTAACAAAGTATATTAGTACTGTATATCATGAAATCAAAAGTGAATTAAAATATATTGATAAATATTTAATTTTTTTCAAAATTAAAAAAAACTCTTAGTGAACATAATTCATATTTGTATTCCACAATTTGTTAAAAACAAAATAGTTTGGTTAATTTCCAGTGTGTTAAGAAAGTCTCTCAACAGAAAATATATAAATATATATTATACGATATTAATTTTACACTCAGATATCTAGTACATATATTGGTCTATTACAGCACATTGTTTTCAAATACTCTTATTAATAAGTATTAGATTTATGGTTTCAATATATATTCTTGAATAAAGTTTACTCGAAGGCCATAAATAATACATTTATTTAAAAAATCTTGGTTTCATTTTTTTACTATAACCGCATAAAGATTAACCTAGCTTCCACACTACAGTGCAACCTTTCAGTCGATTTTTCATGCTTCTTCACATGTGACTTTTATATGGTACGTTTTCTCAGACTTCCATTTTCCCATATATTTTACCCATTTAAATATTTAATAGTGGATGGTTGCAAATATTTATTAAGATTATGTGGGATGTTTGTTCAGACTACGAATTTTTAGACATTTTCCCCATTAAAATAAATTAATAATTGGGTTACCAATTTATTCAGATTATTGCTAAGAAAATTGTATGAAGATAACATACATGTTTATTAAATATATATGAGAAAATAAAGTTTTGTCCCAGTTTTGCCAATAGTGGCGCAGTGCGTGGATGCTGTGTTAGAGACTTTTCCATATTATAGCTAGTATACAGCACTTCCAATATTAGTATCTAGTATAATAAAATTACTCTTTTATTAAACCGTATGCTTAAAGTTTAGCTTAATATGTTACTTTTTTAAATTGATTGAGTCTGTTTAGGACGTATTCACTTAAATTCCTCGGATGATGCCTTGAAACTTGGCTTCCTACAGGATTCATAAAAATTATATAAATATTGCTTATTTCGCCTTTGAATTAAGAAATGAAAAAGTAATCTGTAGTATATGCTATCAAAATTATTACTTTTATAAAATATGATTTATACGATTGAACTTTGAATTGTTCTATTTCTTTGGGTATGTTTATCTATTGGCGATTGCTTATAAACATACGGTTATTATACACTAGGCCACTTAACAATGGGTTTAGATTAGGTTTGGATTAGAGTTCGCTTGAAGCGAACAAAATTTAAATAGCCAGGTTTTCAGTAATCCAATAAAATCACTAGAAAATTTGATTAAATTCATTAGCATAATAATTCAATCGAAAGTGTTAAGTCAATTTCTAAACCGTTTACAATTTTAAATTTTGTTCGCCGTTGATGACTTAATTAAGTCATCAAATTGTACTCTTTTAAAACCACGTTTTTCTATAGCATCTCAAATGCATGACAACTGAATTTTCCTATACTAACTGCTAAGGTGTCTTTTCTAACCATCTATAAAGGCAAAGATTATATAAAAATCGTTATACTAAGGCTATTAATAACAATTTAGGATTTATTGCCTGATAAATTTCATGAGTAAATATAACTATAATTGAATATCAGAACTCATAAATTTAGTAAAACGATTCACTCTCAAATATCCGCATATAATGTTATAAGCTGAACTCCCAGACATACATATATATGACTCATACACACATCTCGGGCCAAAATACTGAAATATTTTATATAATAATCGCGTACCTATAAGTTAAATTCATACATATGTAGTATAATATTGTTAACTGAAGCGATATTAATGGGTAATATGGTGTGGCCATTTGCAAATATATGTATATAATATCCTTTGTGATACATACATACAACACGAGTATGTGTAAAGATATTTATGAATATAATTTATTACATGTGACACATTAGCACAACTATGTCAAACATATATTTGCAAACAATGGCAAAACATACTGAAATATTTTGTATATATTCTATAACGAATAAATAGAATAATAAATATCTTTCTCGGCCACAATAATTTATGTTACTGTAATTTTATGAAAGGTTATAAATGTTCACCGTTAATTTCTTCGTGTTAGAAGCGCTTAAAAAATTAAAAAATTAAAAAATGGTTGTGACTTTTTACTTGCGGGTGAGCAAATAATTTGAATTTCAGTCTATCCCATGGACTATAAATATAATACACTTTTGTACATAACTGGTTATTGTTTTAATATATTTACATGTGTGAGTATGTACAAGATATGCATTTCTATCGCAAATAACATGCTATTTTTGTAATAAAACCAAAAATATTATTATATTTTTTTAAATATATGTCGAATGTGCATAATCAGCCGTGTTAATTCGCATAAACGGAATATTTATTTATTTAGCAGTATTTTCAAAAAGTATACTTTCAGTTTGTGAATTACAGCTTTTAGTGTTTAGCGTTAAATTCCTATTTAGATTTGTTTATAATGAGCAGTACTGGAGAAAACAGTGGTGCAACAATTTCACATGTCCCACAATCTTTGGTAAGTTATCAATAATAGAAATAGTAATATATAGTTTTTAAGTAGAGTTTATTTAAAATGACATTGACAATTATGTATGAGTTGACTATAGTATTATTATTATTGGCGATCCCGTATTTTAGCGTCCCAAATTAAATTTTTTTCCAAATTTAATAAAAAACGTATAATAACAAAAAATATATAAAATTAAAAAAAAAAAGTTGTATTTAGATTAGAAATATCGGGGACAAATAATATTACAAAGGATATTGTTCAGTAACAGCAAACAAAATCTTCTGAAAGGCTATGGTATTGCAA
>JAYRBW010077450.1:0-24554 GCA_036023295.1 Invenusta paracnida | reverse complement strand
TGAAAATTGGGTCTAAATCATGAATTCTCTCCTATTCTTTAATATGGAAAATTAGAAAAAGTGTCTGGTGGTACTAAGAACTGGCTATGCAACGGCAGACATTCAGTTTCATGATGTGGGATGTTAGTACTCAACATCTAGGGGGTTGATTGTTCGGACCTCGTTCCATTAGGCTGGAGCCTCTGGGCTCCCGGACTAAATTGACAAAAAGTAATTATGAGACTATGACAAAAAGTGTTATAAATGCATATGAGAAACAAAAGAAAGGAATAATATAAAAGTGGTGCTGATGTATAAGTATAATGACGTCGATGAAGAATAAGTGCATTGAATCATACAATGGATAACATTAAAAAGGAGGGACTAAAAAAGATAGGGACAGATCAGATAAAAACAGTTTACATGGACCAAATATTCCGCATGAGCGATATACCATGGATATCTTGGCAACAAAGTAAATACCATAGAGTAATACGTGGAGTGTATTATTACTCCATGGTAAATAAATTAATATATAAATGTAAAAGTATATATTTGAAACAAATCTATTACTTAATATAACTATAAAATGTAAAACGAATTAAAAATACAAGAAATTGTATATATTATTATATATATAAATTGCTATATAGAGTGATTTTTCGATAAAATATTTAATATATATTTTTAATACAGCCATTCTCAATCATATTGATTTTTTATAAAAATAATACAAAAATAGAAATATAATTGGCAAATGCGATAAATAAGGAACGTTTGTACAAAAATTGTTTATATTTGATCTGTCACAGGATTCAATTTTTTGGTATTATATTATAGTAACACAACTGAATAAGAGACTACATAAGAAAAAATGGGTGGCTACAAATAATTATCCCGCCATGTCCAATATAATGAACTTTTTATTACTACTATAAAGAACTATAACTTCACTGGGTAGGCATATTTATATCATTATTATTGCTTAACATACTTCAAAGTGACTAGCAGTATAATTATTGCATTATACCTATAAAAACTTAGAAAGTTTAAAATTCGTTGTATTCGCATTTATTACTACAAGTTTGTTTGAATAAACTAAATTGTTTTAAATGATGCAAAAAACACATTTGAAAATATTTGTAGCTGCAATGTGTAAATAAAAAAAGCCTAGACTATAGAAGTCGGACTTACGTCACGCAGGGCTTACATAGAAATGACATCTATATAAATAGACATGGTATAGAAGTCAAGTCAATATTATACTGGAGCAAAAGGATAAATTTGGCTATATAAGGTAAAAATAAGTATTTTAATTATACTTATTTATGTGCTAAATTTTAGGGAAATATATTTAAACTATTTATAACCTTAAAGACTTTTAATCATTCATTTAAATATTGTTAAAGAATGCCATTCTATTATTGTTTGATATATTACAATTTGATATACTAGAATTGCTAAATATCATGATGTCAGCATGATCTTACAATAAATATAGCTGTCATCTCATGATAAGGCGTCTGGCTATAATCCGATTTCTATGAACTAGACCATTTCTTTCCTTATTTGAATAGCTATATGGCGAAAAATAATTGTCAATAGGTATACTATTTAGCGTGCGTATATCATAACCCTGTACATTAATATGTATAGATTATACTTGGATTTCAAGAATGTTATGATAATACAACATTGATGAAGTACTGTGTACTCTGCAGTAATATAGTAAACTAAAAATAATTAAATGTTGCACGTTGCTAAAGTGGATTTCAACAAACCAATATGTCAATTTTAAAACAAGGAAACAAGGAAATGCGAAGACGGAAGACATGGATGTACTACACAGAACGAGCCATTGTTCGTAAATAGGAAATGTAAACGTTGATCTCGGGACGTCATAGTAACTCCTGTTATAGGCAAAAATATTAGACCTGTAGCTAAAATAGCTAAAATATTACATTTATTTAAAGTATTAATTGCGCTCGATATTAAACAAAGCTTTCATTTACTGTTGTCCGAACATTTTTATTTATCAGTGTATCAATTTAAAAATTATTATATTGAGCAATAATTTTTTATTGAAATTATTTTTGACATTAATAACAGCCATACAGTTAATCAGTTGTATGTAATCTTTAATATTTAAATCTGTTAATATTTACTTCCTTTTCATAGTGTATGATTCACAGTTGATAATTAATGTAATGAATGACCAGAATGGTGTTGATTTTGTAAGCATTAAAAGTTAAAATAAGAAACACATTTAATACGAATCCAATAAGCGGGAAATCATTGATTTATTATCAAGAAAAACAGGAATAAGCCTATTTATTGTGTAATCAGTCATATTGTAATTGTGTCTCTAACTTATTTTGAAGGAGATATACCCATTTGGTAAATAATACATTCTGTGGTATATTTTCTTGTTTATATAAATAAAAATATAATGATTCATATTATATGACACATATTTGACGTCGACCGAACCGAATTCTCTGAGATCAATTAATAGCTCGTTCGCAATGAAAGAAGGAAGAACTGTGAATGACGAAATTATTTTAAAAGGGTGCAGAGAAGAACATTTCGAGGGCAATTCCTGTACAGTACAACTAGTCCTTACCCGAGAAGAGAGTTCAGCAACCTGACTCTTAAGATCTGAATTTGTGGTCTCCATGTCAGAGTTCCGCTTCTTATATTGGAGCACCTGGTATACATGACATGTATATATGTGTATGCTTTATAATAGAATATATTGATTCTGTACACTGTCTAAATGTTAATAAGTACCTGTCAAGCTTTATTGAAACAATAATTAAAATGTATATAAACGATGGACATGACTGTTAGTTTCTCGATGGTGGGGAAATATAGTGCTATGTTATAATAGCACATAGTACTATAATTAACAATTACACCATATGATTGTAACCATAAAAATGGATTAATAACTACAAAAGAAAGAAAATTTGTTTGAATCGATGATAACAGCAGATAATTTTAGAACTATAACGTCACTTTTAAGATTTGTTAGGGGGGAAACGTCTTTTAATGGTATCTAGTTTATGCGGCAGTTATAAAAAACGGGTTTCTCGGAAAGTTGCAGTTGAAGTCTTGATAATGTCTCGATAAGATATGCTTCGATCGGGTAGTATTTCGATTTGATTTTTGTATCCCCTAAATATCATATTATGTAGACCGTTATATGTAAATCGTTTGGTGCCATGGGTCTACGTTGCAGAGATGTGCAATTTCCCCTCCAGTAGTTATTTAGTCCTTCCTATGATCGTAAGAAACACGTTTCAAAGTAGTGGACTTCTTGATTATAGCGGTATAACAATACTTCTAAGTAATCTTTGTTTAATGAAACAGAATCGGGGATAGTTTGTCGGCCTTCAAGTCTCTTTACTGCAAGCCTCAAGACTATAAGAAAAGCACTTTTGGAAACTAGTAGCACCACAATTAAATATATATGTACAGATAATATAAGAATATATTGTGTATCAAAGTGACTTAAAAAAGGAGTAAAATGATTATCATAAGTTAGATTTTTGTTCAGTAACGGTAGGTTTTCTACTATATATACAGAATTAATTGGGAATAGTAGAAATAGCCTAGAAATGTGGGATAGGTTATAATATGTAAAGGATCAAATACGGACCAATATAATCAATTATTTGTGGTCATGTATTTTGCGTTTATAACAAATTAAGCAAAACTTTGTCTTTTAAACAAAGTCATTATAAAATATCAGCGTGAATATTTGAAATATTATGTTTCTAATCATAGGAAAGAAACAATATCGCTTTAGCAATATTGGCATTTGCCTTAAATCTAATAAGTGTATAAATTTGGTTTAGTAGCCATCAAATTCTTATTGACAAATGGATTTATACATTTCGCATTAAAAAACATGCAAACACAACATGCTCCAAAATTGTAACAAACATATTTAGTCGGTATTAGTTAACATCATTTTATACCAAGATTAAGACAGACAGAAAACTATCAACATATGAGTAAGTAAACAAAATTGAGAACGTTCCATTCGATTTTTGGTAATAAAAACCAGCAAATATTAGTTTTTGGTTTAGCCTGCCTTTCTCTTTTAGCAATTTATTAATTTTAATTATTTCCTTTAGAAAGTTTACATCAATACAAAGTTCAAGTTGAAATTTTAAAAACAATTAAAAAGACTTCTAAACTTAATTCAGTCTGGATATTGAAACTGTAAAAAAATTGATACTTTAAATATCTCAAAATAATGTTTAATGATCTAAAGAAATCTTGTATAAAATAAAATATACGTTCACAAATATAATGATATAATTTTAGAAATTCAAACACGTATAGAATTTTACAAGACGTGTTCAGAATATTTCAAATAAAATCAATTAAAAAATATGTTAAATAAAATAAAATAATTGTAATGACCTGAATTCGGTAAATTCATTTATAACACATGAATGATGTAATGATTATTATAATAATTTTGTGACATATCAACCAATTATAATTTGAAATTTATCTTACATATAAATGTAAACCCCTGTACATTTAAATACTGGTTATTTTGAGATAAAACTGAAGATTTCAATGATTTAATTAAAGTATTTTAAAGTACAAATCTAATACAGAATACATTGTGACTCAACAACACCACAATAATTAAAGTTAGTAACATAAATGGTTAATATCGATAAATAATTTAATATTATTAATACAGCATGTGATATATAGGTATACGAGTATATATATTTGTGTGAAATGCACGTGTTGATTTGGTTTGTTAATAGCGATTGCCAGGCATAGACCCATCCTTTATTCATTAATTAATTATTGATTAATCACCAACTGGTCATCCACCAGTAAGCGTCATTGTTGACAATGTTGTCAATGGTTACCTGAGGTCGTATCATCTGAAGTGATGACTGGTTATAGATACGGTCGGTCTCCGTATCAATGTGAGTCAGTTTCGACTTATGCTGCGACATCTATATAGATGAAGACATTTATTGATCGCTTGTTATTGTAGGGTTCGCACAAATAATACTTTTAGGTAAAAATTTAGGTCTAATTTGGGATGAAAAGATTTAGTGCAAACGTGACATGTAATCACAAATTATATGTACAAAACACAAGTTTTTTTAATAAATAAATTGCTTACTATAAAAATAATGTGTTTTAATACTATAATGCATATTTTTACTTAAACACAAATAAGCGGCTATATAATTTGAATTACTTAAAGGATATCAAATATTATTAAAAATTAGTTTCAACTAATAATTTTCTGTGATGATATTTGAACAACCAAGTTAAATTACACACCAAAGAATAGTATAGCTTTAAATTTGTGGAAAAAATGAAATAAAAATCATTAAGCAAACGAAAAAAACATTTTTGAGGCAACATAGTTATTAAGGCGACATGTTTCGAACGTATAGTTTACTCTCATGCAAGTGAGTAAGGATTGTGGAAAAACGAAGGTATGTTATATGGTGCATAATTAGATATACCGACATGATGACGTCACTAAACGTTTGAAACATGTCGCCTTAATAAACTATATGCTAATGATAATTTTCGTTTGCTAAATTATAATCAAAAGTGTCTTATTGAAAATAATATAATATCATTTCATGATTTTAAAGTATCGGTTAAAGAACTATAAAATCACGTCTACATTTTATTATCAAATTTAATTTAGTTAGAACGCTTTTGAGTATAATAGATAGCATATTATTATAAACATTTATAAAAAATAATTTGCTTATTACAAATTATTTTAGACTTAGACATAACATTAAAGTTTAATAAGCTTAAAATTACTGAGTATATACAATTTCTGTAATAAATAAATATAAATTAATATAAATTAATATATTGAATGTCATTAATGTACAATTTTAAATATATATTTAATATTTGATGTTATAAAATAAAACGAATGAAATATTCTCTCCAATAATTGTTTTTAAAAGTAGAAAATAGAAAATATTTAAATAATTCAATTCTTTATAAGCTTTAGGCAACTTGGTAAATAAGGTAAATATGATAAATATTTATTTGAGATACAATAAAAATAATAAAGTTAAGACACAGTATGCATAGTAAAACACAAGTTAAAAATAAATTAAACGATAGTTCAGTAGCTTAATTACATTAGATAAAATATTACCTTAGAAACAAGTGTTCAAAATATCAGGTTAAATGAATATAAGACTATATAATTGCTTAGTATACTGTGTTTCAACTTTATTATTTTAATTGTATCCCTGATGAAGGCTTTATTTGCCAAAACTTTGGAGAATTAAATTATTTCAATACTTTTATTTCAAACATTTTAAATATTATCTCTTTCATTAAAAATTTAGTAAAGAGAGTTTATATTTCTTTTCACTTTCTTTTCTTTTATTAGGAAACTCCAGAAAACATTTAAATTCATCAATACTAAATATTAGCATTTATTTCTTTCAAATATGGTAAACAATAAACACTAAACAGAAGTGTTTTGACAGAACTTATTTTGTAACATTATCGTATAATTTTGTAATACCCTATTTGGCCTTTTTAGTTTCTTACAATAGCCACACATGCACTATGCAATCGTTCCGCAACCAAATGCATATTGAAAAAGAGTTTTTTAGTTAACATTTCAAAATAAAACGATCTAGTTCTATCTATCTACAGATGGAGGTAAGACTCTCAAACCTCCTTCATTATCCAACACTACAAAGAAACAGAACAGCACTCACCTTGGCCTGCAACTTCTGTACTAGCTGGGCCTGACGCTGTTGATTCTCCTGATAGGACTGGAGCTTCCGCTTGTAGTTGTCATTATCGTCCTCCACCCGTCGACGAAGATCCTGGTTCTGCTGGATCAACGATCGATATGCTGAATCGTTGGGGTCCTAAATGAGTGAGTGGATTGGGGTTATAGGGCTTCCAATTATAGCCTCAAAGATTCCTTTATTGAATATGTAGGTAGTAATATTAACAGAAAATTCACTTATAAATAGGAATCAATTGAAGTACCTAACATACTGTTCCAGCAGGATAAAATTAACTAAAAATAAATATATATTCATTTCATTACAATGTTACAGTATAAATTAAATTACAATTAAATAATTATTTCATTGAAATATATATTATGTGTTACAATTTTATACATATCAATCATGCCATAAAATCATAGTACGGGCACTTTTTTGTATATTTTAAATTATCTATATTGTAGGTATATCTTAAATCTTCATACTTTTGCTATTTGTTTATCCATATACCATCTATGACGTCTCTCAGATTTTGATTAAGGTAAGATGTGTCTGAATACTTATAATATGTATAACGAATAAATTATTAAAACTTTATAAACACGAAAGGTTATACATTTATCACCTTTCATTTGGTAATTTAAGTAAATATATTAAAGAGAAACTGGAAACTGGCGATTTTTAACAAAAGTTAAACAAATAAACGCTTACTTGAGCAGCTAAATACGCTACCGTATTTGATTTGTTACCTTAACGACATTTTAGTTGCCAACGAAACACTGATCAATTGAGACAGATTAATGGTACACGAAATATCATTTCTCAGATATCTGCGATCATCCCGCGCTCATATGTTTATAGGTTAAAGGTACAATTCAACTGTCACATAGACTTGAGTCTTACAAATTTGGTAAGAACCGCAGCGCCCAAAGTAAACACTGATCTTGAATGCATCTACGCATATTATATTGTGTTTATGTACTTATACCCGGAAGTGAAACCAGTTTCCTTGACAACGAAAGACACATCTATAAAATATGTGTTAAGTGCGCCACAAAACTGAGGAAAAATAAAAATGTCATGCAATCAAGAAATTTTTTTCAAAAATATTATTTTTATTTTCACGCGATTTGTGAGTTATGTGGAAATTTTTTCAACATAGAAAATTCTTAGAAATATTTTCCAACGAAAATTATTTGTTTTATATGGAACATTTAATTAATTATCTATTTATAAATAATAGCTTTAAAAATTTCTGTTAATTAAAAAATGAAAATATATTTTTAGATTTTAATATTCTGAATTAGTTTAAAATGTAATAATAGAAACATAATATTCTAAGAAAATTAGTTTTAAAACTAATTTACGGATTTAACCTTTTAAAAACGGCATTGCAATCTCGAAAAGAACATATAAATGTAAAAGTTAATTTTTGCAAAAATTATGAAATATAAGTGATTTTAAAACCACAGAATCGATTTTAATTGAATTATCTCTTAAAATTTAGTACGGTTACTTAGTTGGAGAATGTGTTTCATATTACAACAACATTTAAAAGCTACATTTGAATGAGTATTTCCAATATTCATTCGAATAATATATTTATATGAATAGGTGCGTGAGTGTAAAACAATCAACTACATATAAGTGTGAGTAAAGGAATACTTTACAATCGTGTTTAATAGTTAAATCTACTTTAATACAGATTAAATCAATCCTGGAATTAAACTAATTAATTATAGTGAAAATTAGTTAATTCTTTGAATGTTTAAAAACTATTTAATTTAAGTGCTGAAATGGAAAATGGCCCGTTTATGTGAAACACATCGAGTAAAGATACTGAATTAATGTTACTTATTGATTTTGAACTGACTAAACTATTAATGTATAACAATGTACCTGTTCAGCATCATCTTCGTCGGCCTAAAACAATATAAAAATTAATTGAGAATATATCGACTTTTGTTATTGAATTTACACAATAAGCTGCCTTGATTGAAATATATATATTTTTATATAAAAAATACTGTTTCAACTCGAGAAATTATCTTAAACATGTTATAAAAATAGGAATTCCTATATATAAACATACAATGTAAGATACCACGTAATAATTCTTGTTATTGATAGATTATAATCAATAATTATTAATATATATCTACATATACATGCATCATATTATATTTATCAAATAGTAAAATATTATTTAATAGAATGATTAATAGTTTTGTAAATATATATTTTAGTTTCATATATAGCTATAACTATTGAACAATTAATTCCAAATTAAATATGCGTTTCTAAAAAAATTCTATTTTTATTTTAGTATATTTATTCAACGCAATTTTGAAGAAGTAAATTGTATCTATTATTATCATATAAAAATACAGATAAATATTTTATAACATTTTAGTTGGATTAAAAGGAAAATAATTAAAGATATCAATTTTTGCGGCATGTATGAATAAAAATTCAGAACAACGCTAAATGTTTTTAAGAAATATATTAATATCCTACATATTGTATACATTAATATTAATATAAATAGCAATTAATATACAATAAACAAAAATATAAAAACGAAGTGAATGTAAAAATCTTTTAAAATGTCGTACATTAAAATATACTTAGAATGACAAACACATTTTTTCACAGAAACTTGTCTCAGCATGAGTTGCTTTAGGATTACAAGAAAAAATCATTTATTTTATAATAAAAATAGCTGAGCATTAATTTGTCAAATATACCTGAATATTAGTTATGTTATATTCCTCTATAAATTAAAAGAACATGTCTTAAGAAAGAGAAACATTTGTATAATTTTTTTTTATATCCAGGGAGTATAAACATTAACTAATAGGACACCCTTTTAATAATACACCTCTTGTACTTTTGACTATTAAGTCTATATATCAATGCAGTTTTATGGAAGAAAATTGATGATGTCGAAACGGGAGGCCTCTTACAAAACAAAAGAGGACAGTCTTTCAATTTAGTAGCTAGGCGGGTCCTAATTTGGCAATTCATCGACAGAGGCATTATCTAAATTATTTCCGACCAGAAGCGTCAGTAGCTTGCGCCTGCGTATAGATTCATCAACGGATGACGCAAGAAGCGAAAGGTACTCATAAAAGACAAAGAAGAGCCCAGGCGCTTAGCGACCATAATTTCCCGACACTGGATACGATGTCTGAAGCTTGGGACGCAGAAATTTGGCATCCATCATCATAGAAACTGTGAGACAGTATATATATACCGACTCTATTAATTATATTAATAACATGGATCTTTGGTGCTCTATTTACTAAACAAATTTGGTCTCTATAATTATGTCTTAAAATGATTATATACAGTAAATAGTTAACGTACTATCTACATAATTATAATTTAAAGTGTCGATATAATTATGACGTGACGTGAACTAAAGGATATCTACAAGCATATTTAAAAAGGATAAATTTAAATACGAATGTAAGAAACTTTTTTTTAATGTGAAATCATAAGTTTATGTACATATAATGTAGAAATGTGTGATATATGTTAAAAAAATAAAACTCGTAAGACGTTAATGCTTATTAAACTTCAAAAAAGGTAAAAGAATACATTTCTAGAAAAAAATTAAACAGATACTTATAATTACAACTATCATCATCTAGTTCTTATAAAAATAAAGATTTCATTATTAAATTTAATTCTTGTTTATCTAATATAATAATTTACATCGATCTTTTCAACCCATTTTCATGCGATCAAATTAGTATATTGTTTAATAAAAAATAAGTAAACAGAATTAAAGGGCACATTTTTAAAGAAAATAGTAAATATTAGTGTAACAAATGTAATAACATAGTCCTTAGTACACCTTAATAATATAGAAGCCAAACAAAAAAACGAGTCTGTCGAAATTTGTCAACTGAAAATTATATATAATGTATGAGTTGGTTTACGTTCCATGTTTTTAGAGTTAACCCAAGGCGATTTTATGCCTGGCAAATGCACGCACTATTTCATCTAGTGGTTGTTCAGCTTACATTACCTCTAGGTAATTCATTTAGTTATATCGTCAGGCAACTCATACGATTAGCTTATATTCTACCTTCATGACCATCAAAGTAATCATATTCCTTCAAATATATTTGTTTTTAAATATTAAGCAGACGAATTAATAAAATTATTTTACAGTAATAATGCGGTAGTACGAGGTTTAATAAGATAGAATACGATAAACAAATTATTTTATTATAACTTGTTGTCATTTTATAGTAAATAATTAAAATACATTGCTTTTCAATTGAAAACTTTCCCTTAAATACTGTTCCCGCTTGTCATGTGACCCCCCTTTTCAGCTCACCTCGCTCCTGTGATCGAAACTTGATCCACCTCGCATAGCCCGACTGTGATGATATCCGCCTCCAGCACCCCCCAGATGGGACAAAGATTCCAGCGAAAGTCCGGCCGCTCTTGAAGGCATCATGCCGCGAGCACTACCCAAAACATCCTCCGCCTCCGAATGTCCCCCTCCACCCCGATGGTGGTCCGAGCTGCGAGTCAGAATGTCTCGAATGCGACCCGGAAGCGCGGTGGAGGATGCCACGGATGAGGCCCGCGAGCGATTGTAATCCCCTCTGTCCCGGTCGCGTAAGACGGAGTCCTCCAAACGCTGATTGGATGTCGATACGTTGAGAGTATGAGGAGACAAATCGATATATTGGTTTATATAAGACTAGTTTGTGCTCAGTAAGCGTTGTACTTTATGTTGACAAGCATAAAATTAAAAACAGGCATAATAATGAAAACATCAGTTTCTTTATTTGTCTAAAAATGAAAATACTGAGAATTAGCAAATATAGTTATTTCAAAGTTGGTATAGAAAATAACACGGAAACAATTAAACAAACATAAAACATCAAATATATAAATTATTATATAAATTAGTTTTGTCATATACATTTTAATTTAAAATCGAATTCTATGTTTGCTCTTTAATTTGTGAATATTGGTGGTTAATATAAAATTGAGAGAATAACCAGGCGAGTTTAATTCGAACAATGAATATACATCTCTTTAGTTTTATGCTTAAAAATAAGTTTCTCGACACACAAATTAGTGCATACAATTCCTTATATTATATTACAAATCATTATTCAGCAATTTAAATCAAAATCAGCAATTTCTATTATTTATATCATCTTGTTTACTTTATAGTAATTGTAAACATTTATATGTATATGTATATATAATTGTAAAAGGAAATCACACAGTAATTGCAAGTATATAAACTCAATATACCAATATATCTAATAAACAGTATACATGAATGCACTACAAATAAATATATGTGATTATAATAAATAGTATTACGGCAGATATGACTATATGGTTCACAAAATATTTGAAATAGAAAAAAATGTTAATATCACTAATAGTATGTATTAGGTATATTTAATGAGTATTTCAGTTTTATGAAATTATTTTACTATATACATATATTTATTTTCAAACTTTTTTCGTTTTTCCTGAAATTGATAAAGTAATAAACAACACCAAATATTCCACACTTGACATGGTACAGTTATTTATAGTATACATAGTATGTAGATATACAGGATATATGTATTAGAAAATAATGCCTAAATATGAACAATAAGTTATTATCCCCTAATTACACATATACGGTCCTTTCGGGTCAACATCGTCTTATTAAGCATTACTTTAACTTTAATTATCTGTGTGCAGCTTTTCACAAAATATTCTGGAAAGGAATATGCATAAAAGCGCTTTTAACATATAACAATGTCAACCATTAAATACAATAAGGAGATAACACTAATTGTTTCTGTAACCAAAATCCCTGAACAAAAAGCATAACAAATTGTTATATCATGAAAAATGTATTTACCTTTTGAAACAATTACATAAAATGTTATCCCTAGCTTTGTGACTTAACGTCTGTAATATGTATATATATGTATTATGTAAGCAATAATTGAATAGTCGTTTTATGTATGTGTTTTATGAACAGGATGATTCTGTATTAATCCATTCAAATGTACAACCATCACATATTTTTATGTATATGAGTTAAAATTAAAAAAAAACAATTTTAAATAACAAATGCTTTTAACAATTAAATTTTTGTAATTAAATATTTTGCATTACAAATTTATATAATAAAATAACTAATAAAAGTACATAAATAGAAATCCCAAATAGTAAGTACTTTAAACTATAGCGGTGTTATGGATGATAGTTACCATAGAAACAACACTATGGAATTTATTATTAAGATAGCTTGTGTGGAGTTGCATAAATTATATATCCTATACATAATATACAATCCTTTGCAAAATTAATGCGCAATATTTAAAACCGTGAAATTAAAAGTTAACTTCTATATCATTGATGGATCAAGGAGTTCAAACAAAATTATTAATGCATCTAAAATTAAATCGTATATTGATTTTGGCTTTATTTTACGATGCGTGTATATATATAATATATATGTATATATATAGCCATGGTTGATTAAATGAAAAGCATAGCTGAAAAGCTAACGCTTCTCACAAAATGCAATATGCTCTGCACAAATAGATCCTGTATCCAATTAAGTTGTATATATACATATACGTATATCTTTAACATAGTACCATATATACGGACATATAAATACAGAAATACATTACAGGTTATCGAGTAAGAAAGAAGATGATGAAGCAAGAAAATTTGCATTAATTAGGTAGGTGTTTGTACAGAATCACTCTTAACTGCATAGATAATGTAGTTCATCTCTAGGCGCAGAGAAGATTTAGCGAAACCACCTGCTAACGACAGCTATCAACAATTCAGATTACCAACACTAAAATTATAACAGCACAGAGTTCGCATTCGCATAACATATAATGCAATTCCGTTAATTACTCGCGGCCTCCAATAGTGTTCCTAATGAGGAATGCCTTTGTTTCAATGACAACTAAGTAATATATATATACATATTATATGCAGATGTATAATTTATGTGTACCAAGATAATTTGCCATATTTCACACCATTTACTCATTACATAAGGTATAAGTAAGACGCGGTTCTACAAACGTTATAAGTTATACCTTACACCGGTATTACAAAATATGTAAACTACACAGATGCCATGAGCGATACGATTTATTCTAATATACATATATGGATAGAGTTGTAAAAAATTGTATATTATATATAGATTCTAACGTGAAATAAAACCTAATACATTTTATATTTTAAAGATCACTATATTTACGTACAAGCTGGCACATGAGAATGATCAAAATATAATTTAAGGGATTTTTGATAATTAATCGGTGAATTAGAAAATTGGTAATAATAAAAGTTTCACACAAAAATTACAATATAATTGTATATAATATATAAAATAAAGTGTATGTCCAATTTGAAACCAAGTATAAGACAACATTGTATGTAAACAATAAAAAATATTAGATAATATAACTACGAATTCACACTAGTAGTTAATTGAATTATGATTTTTTTTTATTTTAAGAGTGTAGAAAATTAGTATAGAATTTTTATTTATAATATTTCGTTATAATAATAATTTTAATTTTTTTAAACGTTAAACAAATAAAGTTTACATAGGTTCCCTATTGAATAAAAATCACAAAATATAGATTTCAACATGGCGTCATTATTAATGTTGTAAAATTAACACTTCAATTATATAGATTGAATAATCAATATCTCAATATTTTATATCAATTATTTATTGTAGACAGTACGGATATATGTATACTTGCTTTTCAGGCTATGTTTTGAATATTTAGATTTCTATTAAAACACTACTTACTCTATGATTAAAACATTAAAAATTAACAAACTTCTAAATAAATTTAAGAATTTTAGTTACAGAGTGAAAGTTCTAAGCAAGAAATATATGTATGATGATTGAATGGCATTAAGCATTGTTAGAATCAAATTTATGAATTTGTAAGCTATATATTAAGCTAATATCGTAGCATTATAACCCATTTTAGATGAGTGACTTTTGCAATATTATCACTTATAATCAAGTATTGATTCCAATATTAATATTGAAGTATCATTAACACTGAATACTTATTACTATAAAGTTCAATTACTTTAGAAGAAGCATTTTCACACAAGAAAAAGGAAGTCAATCACTGACTGAAACGGATTTTAATCTTTAGAATAGAGTTGCTTTTAACATTAACAATTTTGTGTAATCTTAAGTGATATCACTCGAAATAAATTATAATAGGCCCTTTTAATAAAAAGATTATGGTAAATTGTGGAAAGTACTTAAAAAGAGTAATGAGGTATTATAAATTCATAATATACTATAATTTGGATATACACCTACATAGTAAGCTGTTGGAGCCTATCGTCTTTCTGAAAGTTTACATATACATAATATATAGAATTTTATATGATTTTTAGTTTTTGAAGCCTTAAGTATTAACACTAATCTTACTAGTGAATATTACACGAAACATCTAAATTTGTACTGCTTATTTTAGCTATAAAAGCGATAAAAGTAAATTAAAAAGTTTTTTACATGGAAAGTTACGCAAACAAATTACTTATAATGAACCAAATATATGCCTGAACAAAATGAATGTATTTCAAGAAATATATTTCGTTTTACCTGAATCACTTTCTCTAAGCGCTGGTCCGAATCTATTCCAATTGTGCTCATCGTTAGTGGTGAGATGCCACAAATTGAAGTTTGAACAGTCAACTAAAACCAAATTTATGCAAACATACTTTTTAATTAACACTGCATTTATTTTATTTATAGGAATATCAAATAATGAGGAAGAACATCTTTCAAGATATCTAACTATTTTAAATATAATAATATGCTTTTAAATTTTAGTATGTTATTATTAGTGAAATAAAAATTTGAACAAACTTCGATATAGTCGTTTAAAATAGATTATTATAGTCCATAAAAATATTGATATATAAAAGTAGTTTTTTTTTAAATAGTTGGATTATTTGTGAAGAAGTAATATAAAACTAAAAATGGTAGATACATATTCTTATACTTAAAATTATTTTATAAATTATTTCCACAGAAGTAGGTATGCTGAAATAATATCATTTTTTGCAATAAAAAATGATTTTAAACATAAACTATATTTATAAATAATCATATCATATTATATGTATATGATTATTAAACACAACAAAATCTATTTGCAGGTATATCGGATATATAGCAGGTACAACACTTTTATAAATCTACTAAGGGCGGTATGCAAGTTCGTACAATGTCGCTTTATTATTTTCAAGCATTTCCTTATAATTACATAGCATTTCGAGGAAATACTAGAAATTGGAGGAGTTTCTTAAAAAATATTAACTTGCAATGATTCAAGAGATTCCTCGAGTTGGAAGTATTTCCTTGAAAGTAAAAAATCTAACTTCATACAACCTTTAATTCAAATATGTTCAACAAATATTTTTTAATTAAACAAAATTTTATTTAATAAACTCGATTTATGTGGAGCTGCAATGAAGAAAAACATATAGAAAAATCGACATATCCTATTTCAATATAAGCATTTCTAGAATAATGAAACAATTTTGACTGTACACACTTTACTTCAGTTTCCAAAAGAGATCAACTTGCTTATGTTATTGTTTTTTTATTATAATTCTGAATATATGTACAATACTATTTACATAAATAATGTTAAATACATATTATTATCAATGTTATTTATCGTAATAATAAATGTGATAATGCACAATAAATATGACATGCAAAAAATGTAAAAAAAAATAAAAAGGCCAAAATAAAAATTTGTTATCATTGAAAACGTAAATATTCAACGTATTCAAATAACAACAAATTTGTATTAATCATGTAATACCACAAAACTTAAACATATTTCTGAATAAATCAATTATAATTGATTTTTTTTTTCATTTCGAATAAAATATAAAATGTAGGTATATATATTTTTTTAAATATTATCAATATCAAATATTGTATAAATCTTAGAATAAATTCAAGTTTTCCTCAATAATACAATATAACAGTGGAATGTTACATTGGAATTACATACTTGGTGGAAAGAATTGTACAGATAAATTAAATGACTACAATAGAGTAAAACAAATGCTTATAAAAATTATAAAAGTTAGTAAATAAGCTTGGAGTTTTCTTTTTTATAATTTGAAAAGCTGATAGTTTACTCGCAATGATAGGTTATTATAATTGTATGTTGTAGTATCGAAGTAAAACTTTATAACAAACAAAATATGAGTAGTATTATATTGTTTTAAAATAATCAAGTACTGTGCTAATTATAGCTAAGCAATTAGATATATTATTTTTTTAATCAAAACCAAACTACACTATGTAATATATATCATTTCATTTTGATATTAAAATAGAATCAGAATGAAAATTGATTGAAATTTATATTAGCTAAGACATGTCGTGTATATTTATTATAATTTATTTTAAATTTACATACATTCAAATAGCTCATACAATAACAAATAGAAATTTTAAAACATTTTTCAGTAAATATAAGTAATTTTGATGTATTTCACTTATGTCAGTCTTTATAACATTAAAAAAATTTACACAAAAATTAGACTAAAAGAATAGAAATATCACATTGTAACAATATCAATATATTTATTCTTATTTGGTATCATAAAAGCTAAATTGGTATATTAACATATATTCTTATAGTAATACATTTGCTTTTTTTCACCATTGATCATTTGTATGCTTACTATGTAAAATCTATATAAAATATTTGTAATGAACTTAATGAAAATATCAATGATGACTTGAATATAGAAGACAAATCATAAACACAAATATAGCTTGCACACAATCTGTAAAGATTTAATTTATTAAAAATGAACAGTCCCTATATTTTTTTAATTCTTGGATACAACATATGAACAGCAGAAATAGAAAATTTTCCTACAGTACTGTAGTCCCTAAAGTAATCATGTAACTAATAATAATTACAGCAATAATCCAATAGATTTTGAAATGAAAAGTACCAACATAAAATATGATCAGCGATCTGATGATTAAAATGATTATTATGTTTTTAAAGTGTAAGTTGTTGATGTCCATGAATCAAACACAACGTATAGTTAATTTAGTAAAAATAACATTACAATACCTTTAATAGGTAATGAAAATAAGAAACACGTTTTGATAACAGTCTCGAAAGTATATATGACAATTCTTTGAAGAATTATTTTTACACAGAATTTAAAACACATATGCATCATAATTTAATTAAAATTTATTGATTAATGTGCAAAACTAATTTGATATTTTTCAATCATTTTCATGCAACTGAGACATTAATAATATTCCTTAACGCATTTATGCAATCCATTTTGTGCACCCTACCTTACTCAAGATAAGCATTTGTGACCTTGTCAGTTTCAATTGTAAAACTAATGCATGTAATTACAAATTATTAATATTTATTTTCAATTAATTAAAACCTGCATACTTTCGAAATCTAGTTGATAAGTTAGTTATATACTTCAGTATTTGTTCAACCGATTTTGATACTTTCAAGACAATCAATGTTATAAAATTAATTTTACTAAAATATAAGAGATATTTTGATATATACTTATTCCTTTATCAAAATGTTACAAACTAGTATGTACATTGATAGCTATAATATTCATTACAATGTAATGATAATGATTAAATCACAATCTTCTATTTAAGTAAACTATATTCATTGATTTCTTCTGTAGAGGACTATTCATACCAAATTATAGAACAGTAAATGTGAACTTGAAATCACACCAAGTGTATAACAGCATTTCAAAGTACTAAAAAACTAATATTTTCTGTGGGTATCATTTATATTATGTCATCTTCAGCAAACAAACTGAAAACATAAATTGTCTAATATTTAATTTAATTATAAATAATTTTGAGCAATTTTAATTTATGTTTTGATAAGCAGCCCTAAACATATGGATTTTAATTTAAAATGTCACATAAAAAGTTTTCTGCTTTCCACATTGTGACTGACCAATCTTGGTTACCCTAAATGCATTGCACTTCATGACATTCTTAATCAGACTTTAGAATACAGTATGACTATACTGGCACAGATATTTCGGAAAGACCCATTTAGCAGACAGCTGCTAGCCTAAATAAACAAGTTCAATATAAAACTAAAATGTGCAATAATAAAGCGCCAAGTCCATACTAGCCTCTAGTTCAAACTCACATTTTGAAAATTTAAAAATTCAAATTTAAAAAACAAATTTAGGTAACAGCTTGCTAGCCACAATGAAATTTAATGAAAAAAAACAATTGATTAAATGTATTCAGCAATAATTAAATTTATGATGATTTGTAATTACTTACATTACTAAAAAGTGTCACTAATCACAAAACTAATATGTAGTGATTCATGCACTTTAAATTTATTGCAATACTTTTTAATTGGATGAAAAGAGTATATTTATAAAATAGTTCTAGAATTTTTAAACAAAATACAATTAAATGATTATATAGTTATGTTATTGTTTATAATTAAAACATAATATGTATAATATATATGTATTTCTTACAGGTTCAGACCAATAATTGAAGGACTTATGTTATCCTTACTTTAAAGATAAAGCATTTATGATACTACAATACTAATGATATCTCATATAAGTAAATACAATGCAAACTAACATGAAAAGTATTTTTATTATAAATTAACATATAACCAAAAATGTATAAAGTTTTTGACATATATTTCTTTATATATAATATAATTGATTATAGTCAGTGAATACAACTTCAAAGGAATGTATGTCTTCTTACTAAAAGTTTAAAATGTAACTCAAACACAAATCATTTTGTAAAATTTTTAATTTTTGTGAATTATCCATTTGAAGAGTAATAATTAGTACAATAAAATATATAATATAATATGTATACTTTCTCATAATAGTTTTAATTAACATGTTTTTATAATTGGTATATAGAAAATGTTAATTTTCAGTTTACCATTTTAATTTATTTGAATAACTTTGTAGTATATAAATGCTATTACATAATATATTTATATATGTGTTATAAAATTTGAAATGAATTCAATTAAACTCTAGTAGAATAAATTAAAGTTATAAAACATTGCTCTTCATTCTGTTTATTATGACACATTAAGTTAATGGGAGATATTTGGTAAATAAAGTATCAAATATATCTTTTCTAATAAAACAAAGTCTTGTCAGTAATCAACAAAGACTAATCAGTACCCAGTTTTCATTTAAAATTGAAATTTTTGGATTAAAATTAAATTAGCCAAACCACATAAATTATATTAAAACAAAGTTTGACAAACTCCTGTTCTTAGACATGATACTGTTTATAATGGATTAGCATTCAACCTGCTCTTCAATAGTATTGCACTATAATGTATACAGAGTAATTTACATTATATTACAATATTATTGCTGAGCAGACAGATTCTAATTTGTCATTTCAGCTTATAGTGTGCTCCCACAAGTGTAATCTTTCTTTGGATCTAAAACTGTTCCTTCTTTTTATATAAAAGCTAATTTAAGAAATTTAGTAATATTCTGATTAAATCTATGTCTAGACCTATGGTAATAGGTTGTTAGCTACTTAACTAAAGAAACTATGCATAGGTATTATAGGATAGTTGAAAAGGGGGTGTTTTTCAAGCAGCTGCAGAGAAACATATAAATTGATTTAAACATTGAGATGTCACATTTAACAATCCCCATCATACATCTATCTGGTGTAAAAATTTCATTAAAATTGGTTGAGTAGTTTAGACAAAATAACACTTCTAAATGTAGCATTTTGGAACAATTCTTCTTTCTCTCGGAAATTTCTAATTAATTACAACCTTTTTGTATCTTTAATTTTATTCAATTTATTTTTAACTTCGTGTTCTAATACTTTTTTCAAACCTTTTTAAAAACCAAACATAAATTCACCCATTGAAACGAGAGTATTAAAAATTAAAACTGTTCTGATATAAAGTCATTGAGCTTAAATAATTAGTTTTTAAATTCATAAATTGACACTTATCAATTATTCCTAAGAATTACACATTCAGTTGTTCTGTGCAGATGGTTAGTAATCTGTCAAATCTCTTATTGGCTAATAAAATTGCTATTGATTTTATTTTTCTCAATGCAAGTTAACAATTGATCACTATCACAGTCAGAGAGATGGAATTATACTATACCTATTAAAAGTATAATTCAATATCTTTGGTCACAGTCTTCTTATCAATTTAGAAGAAAGTTTTATACACTATGATGGCTGCAGTTATTCAGTTCATTATGAATCATTTTTTAAACATAAATTATGTATTATTTCTAGAGGACATGTTTGATAAAAATATTGTTGAATATAAACACAAAATGAAATTTTAATTTAAATTATTCTTAATTTCTTTTTTAAGTTTTTTTTTCAAACCAAAAATAAATTAAATATTTTTATTGCCAAAAATGAAAAAAATTGGTTAGCTAATCAAAAATAAATAAATTGACAATATGTACATAACACAATATAACATAGATTTGTTCAAACCTTTAAATAAATTTAAAAAATGTTAGCTTTGTTTTTCAAAATGTTTTTTATTCTTATTTGTTTTATTGAAAAATTGAATATAAAAGAAATTTTCATTACAAGAAATTTGCTAACCAAAGTAAAATTAAGCTTAGAAGAAAAATATTTGGTTAGCAAATTCCTTATAATGAACATTTATTTTATATTCAATGTTTCAATCAAATACACAAGAATAATAAACATTTTGAAAATCAAAGCTAAACTTTTTATTTCACTTATTTTAAGGTTTGAACAAATCTGTGTTATATTGTGTAAATAAAAATTTTGAAAATCAAAGTTAACCTTTTATTTCATTTATTTTAAGGTTTGAATGAATCTATGTTATATTGTGTTATGTACATTTGTGAATTTATTTATTTTTTATTAATTATCCAACTTTTTGCCAATTTTGGTAATAAAAATATATAATACATGATTTTAATAGTTTTCAGATTTAAATGATTATATTAATCATTATCTCATTTGATTTGTATACTCATTTATAATATATATAAATTTTGTTTCATAGAATTTTAAATATTATTCAAGCTAATGATATATTTCTAGCAGTATATTAGAAAAAATTCATTATTTCATGTATTTATTGCTTATTTATTATTGATTTAAAGTGTAATTCTAGTATATTTATATGTTTGTTACTAGTTCCAATAAATATAATATATTTTTGTTAATTAAATAAAAAATTATTATTTGTTAATATAAAAAATATCTAAACTTTTTAATATAAATTTAGAAATAGACCAGATTGTAAGCAAAAACTTTATTTTAAGTTAAATTATTATATAGCTAAAGTTTTTGATCTAACTTATAATATCATATTTTATAGATGATTATAATTTTCATTTTAGAAATATTTGAATATTTTGAATGATATTTTAATAGAAACTTTATATTTTTAATTATATACATAGTAACTATAAATTATATATTTTTAAAATAATAGTATAATATGACTATTGATATCAATACATAAATTATATATCAATTGTATATCAACTATTATAATGACAAATATTATAAATTGATATTAGAACAATATAATATTTATATTAAATATAAATATATTATTATAGAATGAAATGATATATTTATTAGGATGGTTAAGATCAAAAGAATAAATATTCTCTATTAACAGTTTATAAACATTTAACAAATGTTTAATGTTTGACATATATTTTATATTGTAGCATGATAGAGATTTTGAATTATGAATTGAAACCTAGCTATATTAATTTAAAAAATTAATATTAATCTAAACCTAATATATCAGTTTTTTTTTATTGTGTACATATTTATTTTAGTTTAATAGAGCTATTGAAAGATTAGTAATATAGATAGAGGTAAAAGTATAGTTTAGCGGCATAAAATCAGAAATTCATAAAATAATCTAAAATGGTATAAAAACTATATTAAACTATTAAACAATTATAAAATATACAAATATACATAGATACAATATTACATTTAGTAGAGTGGCCATAATATCATTAATAAGCTCTACAAAGTTTAACAGATGAAAATCTTCTTGCAAGATCTTATCTCTTCATAATAAATTAGCATTAGGAACAATTTTCACAATAGTATGTTGTGTACCGCAAGCAGTCATATATTTCAATTTTAATGGGCCATAAACAATGATTATCCGTTTCGATTAGTTAAACAACTTAAAAAAATGTTGTATAATATAGTTTTTATATAGTTTTTGATCATTTTTATTAGTCTCTGATTTTACACCACTAAACTATACTTTTATCTAGATAGATAATTAATAAGAAATTAATGTTATAATAAGTAATATTTTTGAATAAATAAAAAATAGAAATATTATTTATATTTAATTTTAATATTATTTTTTAAATCATAATTGTTAGCTCTTATCTATCCTACTTTCCTTAATTGTCTCATAGCACTAAATAAAAGTAGTGCCTATAATTCTATAGTATGAAGCCAATATTTAAATATACAATAATATATTATATTCAACTAAGTCTAATAGTAATATGCCTATACCTATTCAATACATATATATTTAATAATTTTTGGGGGTAGCAAGCCAACCCCAACAACAAAAGCAGCATTTAGATCAAATATTTAACATTTTTTAGGCACCACTTCATGTGATTTAAAAATAATTTATAGTTGTGTGTAAGGTCAAGTAACATTATTAGGAACATTTTATCACTGCTATTAAATCCTGAATTACCAAGTCCAAAGATATGTATAATAATTACATCAAAAAGAAGGCTCTCATACGTAAAATGTATATCCTAAATATATAAACACTACATTAAGATAGTAAATATTACATATTATATATCGACGGAGAATATTTTGTATTAGAAGTACCTATTAATATATGAAGTCTTCTATTAAAAATATGAGTATTCAAAATTCGGCAAATATTTTAATTTTGCGGCATCTAGCTACGCTTATTGTTATGGTTTTCCAAATATAAACAACATTATTATTTTAACATTTTAATAATATTGTAATCTAGATTAGGTACATAATATGTATGAATAAATAACTAATTACTCAAACTATGCCGTCCAAACCGAATAAAAAACCTTATATTAAAAGATGCGTGTGTTATACCAAATTTGTATTATAAATGTGAGTTATTAATATTATCATATTGACGTTTTGTTTGCGCTATATTTACATGCTGTGTGTTACGCATAAAAATGTTTCGCGTTCAAATATGTGCTATCATATGTTATTGTGTGTTACAAAGAAAAGTTTACACTATTTTATATATAACATACGCAATTGCGAAATTAATTATTGTGACATTTACAAAATGCAATTGTGTGCTATGTGAAACTTTGTTTTTTTACGTAACGCGTATACACTATAGTACATATGTAAAAACACATAATATGACAAATAATTATAAACATATTCAGTATTTGTGTGTTACATGAAATAAATTGTCGCTTTTATATGTAACACACAATTATTTATGCGCATCAATTAGTACAGGCGGAGAAGGTTTTGACCGGGGAAAAAATGGTAGAAAAGAAATTTTGGTACCGTTCGAACCAGAATTTTGTGTAGAATAACATATCCAAAATCCACCGAAATCCATCGTGGGGAAACTTTTTTACAGTTGTTTAAAGATGCCTCCATTTTCTGTTCAAAGTGTACAAAATTATAACAGAAAATAA